>BOSO01026381.1:416-53841 GCA_018403395.1 Gorsachius goisagi | reverse complement strand
GATCTAGTTAACGGTGTCCCTGCTCACTGCAGGGGGGGGGTTGGACTAGATGACCTCTAGGTGTTCCTTCCAACCCAAAACATTCTATGATTCTATGATATCCCCTGTTCTCCTCTTGTCCACAAATCCAGTCATTTTATCACAGAAAGCAGTAAGGTGGGTGAAACATTATTTACTTTTGGTCACGGCATGCTGACAGTTCCCCATCACCGTCTCCCTCATGTGGCAAGACATGCTCCAAGAGGACATGTGCCATGATTTTCCCAGGCACCTCAGTGAAGCTGGTCAACCAGCAGTTCCCCAGATTGTCTTTTGGCCCTCTTCCAGTTGACAGGGACCTCCCTCCATCTACATGACAATAAAGATAGGAATATCTGAAAGAAGGGAACAACTACCAGCTGCCATTCCATGCTGTTTAAGTAGAAATTTATCTTCTTGCTGATCTCTTGCTTTGAAAAGCTGCCCTATGCTCACTGAAGGTTAATTCTATTCTTTTAGTCAGAACTGAAGTCAGGCTTATTCGATGGTGGTTTTCAGGATTGTGTCCTTTTTTCATGCTTCTGAACTTTAATTGAAGTCTTCTGTGCTTGAAACCTCTGGCCATGCATAAGAACAGCATGGCTTTGAAAAGTGAGATAATGGCTTCCTTTAATAGAAGTACCACATGAACAACCTTGTAAATATGGACATGCTGCCATGGAGTTTCCTGAGTGTTTTGCCCAGGTAGGAGGTGTTAGCAGTAGGAGGACAGAGGTAAGTGGCACAACCATGTGCACATTCATGTGCAAAAAACTACTCTGCGTACTCATGCATGTGGTTTATGCCTCCTCACTGTTGAAGAGAGGACAAAGCACATTCTTTGGAAGCTCTGATCAGGGAATAAAGGTGAGCAGCATGCCTGTATGACATAGCACTGATATTTTGGACCACTTCCCTTTGTCTTCACAGATATGGGAACAGGAAGAGAAATCTTTCTAACATGTTTTCACAGTAGAGAATGGAGTGCAGAAGTCCTGGCACTCTGCACTGGTGTATCATAGTGGTGGCTCAGGAACAAGAACATTACTAAAATACCCATCTTCCTCTGGAATAAAACTGACATTACGCCATACTGATAAATAGATTTGGAGTATCCTCTGCTGTCCTCACAAACAAGATGTCCCAGTGGATGTCTTTCTGTGCTGCCTTTATAGGTATGCAAAGACCAGGAATCAAGATCAGGGAAAACTTGCTACTAAAAACACTCTGTAATGCTACTCCCCTTTCAAATCCAACTGGAAGAAATAAACTTGCCCTATTCTTTTAATTCTAAGAAACTCAAATCCTGAAGAAAGGAATTCACTGACTGCTAGATATAAGTGAACTCCTTAAAAGATTTCTAAATTCTCACATAAGGGATTAAAACTTTTTAAAAGCAGAGGGTAAATTCTTATCTGAGCACATCAGAGGCATAGCAAGTCACACTGGGTGCAGCTTGAAATGAGCAAGTCCTTAACAGAAATGGAGGATTCTAAGTAACACATGACTTTCTACCAATGACAGTCTATGATTCCCCATCTCAGCATAGTTTTTAATTTAACAAGAAGGAAAAAGGTTTCTTCTTTATTACAAAGGATAAATTATAATGATTCTATCAGAGACAGAACAGAAATGCTATGAAAAAAAACCCCAGCAGCAATTAAAGTAAAAAATTGTGCATGAATTTTATTAGAATGCTTTGTTTCCTGAGCAAGATTTACCACACAACATGCAGATGCATTTAATAATTTACTTCACTATACATTCTGCACCTGTGATAGTGCACTTGTGATAGCTGTGCAACAAAAGTAGCAACTGAGAAAATTTCCAGCTTTGAGTAATTTCGAGAAGTGACAGCGTCTTCAGTAACAGAGCTTTACTAGTTACTAGTGTCAATGTTAAGTTTCCAATGCCTATCAAGCTGAAGTGGTTCATTTCAGCAGCATATTTAAAGCTCTTTAGACTTCAACACAACTTCTACATTAGAAGTTTCAGCAATGTTTATTACATTATTTTTTTTTTGCAATCTTAGACATGAGAATAAAAACTTAGCACAATCAGGGTCTTTTCTAATGGATCAGTGGATTAAAAGCACAGAGGGAATAATAATGATAGGAAGACAAACAGAATCTCAGCACAAGTAACTTATGTCAGCATCATTCTGACAAGTTCTTTTGATGAAGCACTGAGCTAACTGCAAGAGTCCTACATATATGTACAGCAAAATACTGGCTCCACAAAATGTAATTACTTATTCCATTGGGTAATGCTGATGAGGTTCATCACAAAAAGGGTTTCAGAAGCTTTCAGAAGCTCTAAATAGTTAATTGTAAATATTATATTATATTATAATATATATTCTTTCAGGAAGTATAAGGGAATTATGGATATCTAAATAAAGGATGGTATTCCTTTAAAACTCCGAGTATTAGACATTTCAGGAAAAGTTGCAAATCTAACTTTTATGCCTCGCTGCATACAAGAGACACTAAAAAGCTATCTTGAAAACAGAAAACAGTTCACCAAAGAGTGTTATAAACAATTTAAGCAATAAAGCAACAGTGGCTTCTCCAATCACAAGTGCAGCTCTTTCACAATGAATATTGAGTTATGAGGTTATGCTAAAACATGACACAAATATATTCTTGTGTTTGTCCAAAAAGAAGAGAAACACAACAACATGCAGTACAGATGTGCCACTGATTTCAATGTAACTCACACCAGTCATGTGTCAATACTCAAAAAATTGTATCTGGATTAACCTGACACAAACACCGCTCTACATGCTACTGAAAAAGAAAGGTAGAGGCATATAAATAGAAAACGTGGTTTTATTTTCAAGCAAAGCAAGGCTGGAGATGTGCTAAGATGAACTAAGAAGATTGGCAAGATTATTGTCCAGAATTCACTTACTAAAATGCTAATCACATTAGTTAGATAAGCACATAGCTGTGCTTATCTCTGCAGTACGGATTGCTAAATATACTAATGTCAATGTAAAAAAAAGAGATTACTGTTTTATCTTTTAGTTTGGCTGTCACCTTGGTGTTCTTTGGGAAGGTCTAATACTTTAATCTGAACCTTATTCTAATTGACAACCAGCAACAGTTTACAGACAGAAAGACTGACAGCTGCTGCTGAATGACACAAGTTTTCTCGTTTGTGTTTTGAAAGAGCTCAGTTATGTTGGATCACTGAACACTTCACTGCAGGATGGCCCAACTGTGTGTGACAGGGTATCCTGGCTGGCACTTACATGCACAAAGCTGCTTAAATAATGAGCCAGTTCCCACGTGCAGAGTGCTGCTGTTTAAGCTGCTAATAGCCAACAGTTTGCACACAAGAATAGCACTTCATAGTTTATTAAAAATCCCAAACACCTTTTGAATGCTCTAAATGAAGAGCCAGTAGTGTTAAAAAGGGAGATGACGAAAGACATTTCAGATTTGTACCACATACACAAGAACAAACACTTTTTAAAAACTCTTTGAAACTCTTAGAAGGCCCCTATTTTGCAACTTCCATGATTAGAGAGGACGTATGTATTATTTTCTGTGGAAACACGAAAAATACTGACACAGTAGAACAGGGAAAAACTGACGCACACCTGAAGGAAGTTGCTGGGGAAAGAAAATTAAAATGCTTCCCTTTATTGTACACCAAAACATGTTAAAATTTATCTAATTAAGCCAATATGGCAAAGGAACCTCTGGTGATGTTTTCTGTTAAAAAAAACACACAGAAAAGATGGATTCCTTAAAATCATGCTTGTCTAGCTAAGCTGATATTCCCTCTAACAAGATCCCCTCCTGCTTCGAACAGACTGTAGTGTTACTGTGCTCCTAATGCTCCATCCTCAATCAAGTCAATGATTGTCACAAGTGTGGTGGTCACACCGCCAGATTTCTTTTCGTGCCATGCATGACTGCACACTACACGTTAGCAGTGGAGAGCTTTAAAACGTCATGAGCATATCACGTTCTTGTACACTAGTGTAGAACGGCCTCCCAAAGATAAAGGAATGTAGACCTGGTTTAAGCTTCTCAGCCAGAGCCATTATTATGTTAAGATCGCCCTCTGCTGTTAAGTCGAGATCTATCTTTAGGCTACGAAGAGACTTAAAAGGTTTTTTTCCTTTTTGCCTGCAAGAAAATAGAAAAGGGCATTGTAAAGAAGAACAGAGGAAGTTTCTCAAAGCCTGCTTTCTATTATCTGTTCACTTACGTGTCATCCTCTATGTATTTTATTAAAGTTAATGCTTTTCTGTGCAGGACAAGCAGAAACTGTGCAAGGAAAGTACTCCTCAGAGACAAGCCAGGCTTCAGATGAAAGATCTGTTAAAAAGTATACCAGATAATTAGGAAGACATGAAAATTCAAGAATCACGAATGTGGAATATAAAGAAACATTGCATACACATGTAACATATCCTTAATTATAGCAAAGCAGGCACATTAACAGCAGATTTGTAGGTATGCTCAACATTAATTCTCAGTTTTCCAGCTGCTCAGATGCAATTAATTAAGCTGGTTTACAAGTCTGTTTGGGTAAAGTTATTGTCTTCCTTTTCAAAATGATGTGAAATTAAGCCCAGTCAGCTAGATTTCTCAATACTGTAGTTGTAGACACTGTTGCACAGCAATAGAAATTGTGCATTCTTTTTCATACATAAGGAGTTTCAGTATTATACTAATATTACAGATTACACAAGTACTTTTCTCTCTTATTATGCACAGAAGAATCATAGCACTAATACAAAAAATTGCTATTCAGCCAACAAATTATCTATTCATGTTAAATTATCTGTTACTAGCGCTCAAAATACTGAACTTTAGCTCTTGGTCTTTCTGAAAAAATGATGATTACCTGATCCAGGAAGGCTTTTACTAATGTATCTCGATGCAGGATATCTTGAAAGACATTTCTATAGAAAAGAAAGCAAACAAACATATGAGGTAATGCCATAAAGGAACACTAACTGTCCAGCAGTTGTAAACAGCAATAGCATTATTGTTTACAATCTGGCAGAAATGAAACGTGAATTCAAAATTTTAGTGAATTATAATCCTGCTATTTTTCAAGCTAATACAAAATTTTAACGCAAAACTTTCAGATGGAATTAACTAAATCCAGGAAAGCCATTGGGCCCTGTCCAATACACTTAGCTTTGTTATACCCCTATTTAAAACAGGCAGCAAAATTAACATAACATGGTTACAAGTATCCCTGAAAATGAATTTCAGTAATATTTAATGCAACAAAGCTACTCATGGAACTGGTAAATTCCTCCAAAACAAATGCAACTATCAGAGCTGAAGGAGCTTCTTAAAAGCAAAAACCCCTCGTGTACTTTATTAGAAAGTACACTTTGTACTACCTTACTCTCTTGTCCCAAATCAAGTAACTTTGATAGATGTGAGAGAGGAGTACATACAAATCAGGTGTGAAACTCTCATCTGTGTGGATAATGTGATCTTGAGACATTTCTTCATCCGAACTAGCTCTCCAAAATGCTGTCAGCTCGGATCTCATGTATCGTCGCTGGTTATAGATGTGTTCATGACAAGGGGGCATCTGCTTCACAGTATTGACATCTACATCTATATGTGTAGTAGGATATGGGGCATACATTACTTGACGGAAGGGCAACACAAAGCTTCCTGTTGCATCCTGTTTTAGTGAAAAAAATTATTCTTCTAGTTACTTTTTTAAGAAAAACCAAACCTATATTGGAACAAAATACTGTTAAAGCATGATGCCTAAATTTTAAATCCCATTTGTTTAGACACGTTTTGTTTGAGAGAACTGGTGGTTGTAGCCCAGCAAAACATCCTTCAGACTGGATGATTCCCTTAATATAACAGTGGCAACAGGTACTGAGGTAACCTGTGTATTACATTATTGCATCATCTGGTTCATGAGCCCATTAACATTACAGTTATATGTTTATATACAGTTATTATATTTAACTGCTAAGTTTAGACTGCTCGCTACAGCAAGAAGCATTATTTTTCTGTTCATTTTCACCCATTGGTACAGCCCTTTTTAAAATACTTGGAAACTGTAGGACTGATGGACTCTTCTTTTTTGGTTTTGGTACAAAACAAAAAATTAATCTTTGGGATTCTAGCCCCAAGTAGGCAAAAGAGTATTATTATTGTACCTCAAAGTATAGGAACAATTCTGGACAATACTCAAGAAATAGATGTGTCAGAGAAAAGACTGGCTTGGTATTTTAACATGCAAATAGTTACAATGAAAGCTACCGCACCAGAGAGGAATCATGGGAAGATGACGTATTTGAACATGAATGTGTGTATGCATGTGCATATCATACGCACACACATACATTGAAGAATGTTCTTAAACTACAGAATAATGGAACTTTCCTAAGCATACTTACTTTGAGTAAGCCTTGAACAAAAAGTCCTGACTCGTATTTGAAAGAAGACTCATTTCTACAGAGTCTGGAACACTTCCGCTCTGATGGCGTAAGAAACAGACACAATGTTCTCACAATCTGCATTAAAAGGAACAGTTTTGAAAAACATGAAAATGGAAGGAATGAACTGATCTTCAGATGCAATTTCTGAGTAGAATGTATTCAGCATTTCAAATAAAGAACAAAAAAGTTCATCACACTTATTAGAAATGCCAAAACTCTACCAGGGCCATAGAATAGTGACATGCTAAAATTATTAAACTGTAAGCCGTATTACTCCAACTTCACATCAAATGGAGAAAAAATCCAACGCTTTCTGGCAAAGTCTGTTTTTCAGCCAACGATGCAGAACACATCACTTTTGCCTTCTGCTACCTCTTCCTATTACATAAACATGAATTACTGTGAATACTTTCCTAGCCTTTTAAGCCTCTTATATTATTCACTCCATACTGAAACAGCAGATATTGTCTCCAATCAGGCACAGTCAATTTCCTAAATAAGTAACCATCATTATTTCCTCAGTAATTTCCTCAAACTGTCCATTAAAAGCAACAAAGGTACTTCACTATCCGTTTTCCAACTCCTGTGCTGCAACAGGTACAAATATTCACCTCCAAATACAAACATGTATTCCGTTCTGCTGATCTTTCAGTCTTAACCTGTGGTGTCCTGTTCGTGTCTGTAAGGTGTTTGAGAAGGCTCTGTCCTTGCACAATGTTATGCAGTACCTAAACCAATGACAGCCTAGTTTCTGACTAGCACTTGTCTCCACTTCAGCCAGATGCAATAGGTGGGGTTTTTTTTACTTTAACAAAAGCTAAAGTATGCCATAAAGAAAGCAATTACTTCAGAACAGTTGCACCATGACACAAAGACCACACTGCTGATAAGAACCTGCACAGAATTTATGAAATTTACCTTGGATGTATGTTGAGACTCACATTCTTCTTGACTGTTTTTTTCCTACAGTGTCTAGCTTATCAATACATACTCATAAGCATTTAGACCTTAAAGCCTTTTAATTAATTATTTGATGGACTATAAACTTTAAGCTTTTTATAATCACTTAAGCCTTTAAGATTTCCTCTATTATGCTAACTTAATCATGTGCAAATCTTACATCCCTGAAATAACATGTATTAACTGCGGTTAGGTGATTTCAGCTAAGACGAGAGAATTTTCTCTGGTTCTCCTGCTGCTCATGATTACTTTTAATTTGAGTGTCAGAATTTGCTATTCATTTGATCAGAGGTGCTTTACCATCACTGCCAATACACATGAAACAATGCATTCCCACCCTCCCCCATTTCTATAAACCATCACAAACTAGTTATTTCAAAACACAGGTTTACTAAAGATGCCTTGATTTTTTAAAAAGACTATTGTATTTCACAGCAGCAAGGAACCTCACATACTATAAAATAGATAATATGTATAGCCTACAATTAATATATAATACATTTAACAGGCCAACTGTTATTAATTCTTATTTCACATTGAAGGAATACACACAGATACATACATAAACATATCAAAAAAAGCATCAATATGGAGAATGAAAATTAGTTTTTCCTCAAAGGAAGGTTTCAGTCTTGCAAAATAAACCAGAGCTCAATAATTAGTACAAATCAATTAAAAACATAATCAGACAGAAAAGCCCAATATACAAAAACACCCCCTATCAGAAAAGCAAGTATCTGAATACACTGCTTCTCCACATGTACCACAGCTCATGATGCAGAAGTAGATTAATTCCCCAGTGTAAGAGAAATTATGATTATATTAATTTCTTAAAGAGTACACAGACAATACCCATTGACATAGCTGAACTGACCAAGACAATTTAAATGTCTTCAGTTTGTATATTTTAACTAAAACCCCTAATTTTAAAAGCTCCGACTGATTTACTACTTGTTTATATACAGTACCAACTAAATTAAATAAATTGGTTTTCTTACAGTTGCCAGAATACAACTGATAAGGCAATTTTCAGGCAGAATTATCAACTGCTAGACCCATCAGCTAAAGTAAGATAACCAGACAACAGTATGCCTTCCTTCTTCAACCTCAAGTATATTTATAGATAAACTTAGTTCCAAATAACACACTAACACTCCTAATAATCAGCATTTCAGTTTGGTTTATTAGAAACTGCATTACCTTATTAACTTTTTCTGCACTGCTTCCTACAACTACAGAACAGCCACAGGTCTGCAAGTGTGAACTAATTGCACTGCAAATGAAAACAAACATAGGTTAATACATTTCATCAGACTTTTCAAATAAAACAATTATCATCTTCACAAGGAGAATGAAGTGCTCCTAGTAGAAATACAGGCCCATACCTATAGGCCCACACCCATAGGACCCCACACAGCTGTGTAGGTTACTGCTGAAATCCAAAAGTTTGACACTACATTTTCATTTTGATGCATAAAAACACTGTTACTCCGAACCTCCAAACACCAGTTACAGAGCAAACAAAAACTGTCTACTGCTACTACCTAACTGTATTATAGAATCTGTATAAAATAATTGATCTGAAGTAACAGAAGACATATTAATAATGAAGGATTTGAAAGCATCTTGAAAGAAGATCTATTCCATGGTTGTCCTCATTTTCTGAAACTGTGGATCAGAAGCCAGTTTTGGGATACATGGCAGGTAAACTGTTCTACTTTTGGTAACTACATGGGCAAGAGCACATCACAAGCTTGAGAGCCCTGGAATACATACAGGTACGCTGGAATTTGAGTGATCTTGTCTTGTGAGTTGCCAGCACCACAGGTCTGATCTAGTTTACCTTAAGTTTGGAGGCTGCAGTAAACATACCTGAACTAAACTTGACAACTGTTAACTTGTACCTTAAGAAACTTCTGCTGAGGTTTCTTATTCTCAACCTCTCCTTCCCCCTGCACTTTCTCAAACCAATGCCTGGCCCACAGCTTCAAAAAGTCTAGATACCCTAGAAAGTCTAGATAGTATTAAAATTTTCTCCAGTATCTGTGAATATACAAAAGTACATTCACATCTTACTATCATTATGTATGATCAACTGCTCCTAATAAACCCCTCTAATTGATAAGGACTATAATAGCCACACTCAAGACTCTGAAATCCTACAGTGGACCTGCTACTATTTACCTTACCAAGTATATTCTAAGCGTTAAATTTCAGGCTGTCTGAATACTCATTAATTCTTCCTTTGAGGCAGACATAGACATTCAGTTTCATTTAGAAGTTATTAAGAAAGCATGGCTGCTTATTCTAGAGGTTGGTTTGTTGATATGGCAGTTTATTTAGTCCAATCCAATTTTTATTCAATGACATGTATAAATCCATACAACACTATATTCAAGACTTGAAATCTGAACCTAGATGAGCTGATAAGCTTTGCAGATAAGCTAAAAAGCAGACATTTGGACCCTTCACACAAATGGGCAGGTTATTCTTTTCTTTTCAGGACAAAATTCCAGGGAGAAGAAGTAGCAAGAAGAGGTAACTGACACCATTGTGTCTACTACCTGCCCAATAAAACTCCATCTGGTATGAGAATAGCTCATCATTGTAGGATCAATGGCTCTAGTTGTTTACAATAATCCAATCCATGATACTCACTTTGTCATTTCCCAAATTCTCTACAGACCTAAATATTGCATTATTGTGAAGAATTAGTTAATTTAACACATGAAATTCTGTAGTACTGAAAGCATACGTGATGCTGTATAAATAGATGGCACTAAGCACTACATAAATAAGCAGTTACACCAAAGATGTTCTGAAAGGTAACAGAACATCAGTTAAAATCTGTGAAATATGCTTTCCTGCAGGAAGAGACCAAGTTGCTCTCTAGTGCAACTACTTCCACTTATACATTAAAAACAGAGGGGAAAAAAGAGAAATACAGAGTTTAATAATACGCGTTCTATATGTCATACCATTAATGACTCTTATTCATAGTTCATACAGTAACACAACCCAGGGTTTTTTTGGTATTTCATAAAATGTAAGACCTTGACTTGTATCCTCATAAAATTAAACCTAAGTATCACAGAAAAATTGTATTTCATAGGAATTCTATTATCAAGCAAATGACTCTGTGACAACACAGTCTATAGAGATGCAGCTATTAGCCCAGAGCCATTCTTCTGAAAAGACAGCAACTTCTACAGCACTTTATAGGCAAAAATCTCAATAGGACAAATACGTTGTTCTCCCCCCTCCTATAAAGAAGACTAATACATTTTCCTGTGCACATACAGAGAGATATATACGTACAGACACACAAGTTTAAAACATTTTACTACACCATAAATCAAAACTGGAATTCATACTTGAGGAGAAAGCCTTCATGGCAACTGTCCCCAATGTCGTCATCATTTAGTACTGTGTCACTTATCTGCAATGCAAGTAAATACAACCAAAGGTTAGACAGGATCTGCAACAATTGATTTTTGTTTTTAATGATAGGTGGGAACTGTTTGGGAACTATTTAAACTAAGTTGTAAGACTGCTCCAAACCCCACAACCTTAAAAAGACCTTCTGACTTCAGCCAAAGCATTCTGAAAATGGGAAAGTCACTCTATTATTAAACATTCTTCACTAGTCACAAGTCAGATTCCTCCCAGGGTGGTTTTTTTTCTGTAACTTTGTCCAGAATACTTTAAATTAGTGCATGTGAAATCACTTCTACTTCTTCCATGGGAACACTAAACCATGTTGGTATCAACATTAAAACGATTTACCTCCCCATTCATGTTGTTTTGCTTCAAATAGCCTTTCCACTCCACTCTCAAAAATGGTATCATCCTATGCAGTCAATGTTGCTAAGTGCTAACCATAAACCCCACTGCTAGTACTGTTATATTTACCAGACTAAAACAGTTATGTTAAACCATTCCCTACATCACTTGATGTGAAACAACTAAGTGCACAAGAATTTATGACGACTGTGGGGTTTTGTCTGAAGAGTACCAAACTAGAGTGCCAAAGCCACTTTTTTATTCAGAATGCAAAACCCACATGGACTTACATCTATTTCTTCTGGAACACTGTGTGATTTCATAGATGAAAGGAGTTCCATTACAGGAATGACTTCTCCTGTCAGCATTGGAATGATGCTCTGGCCCTGCACAATAAATAAAACGCTTGAAATAAAAGCACATTGTGCAGTATTGGAAGTTACTACTAACATGAACTTGCAATACTACATGCAGAACATCTTTAACTTCCTATTGTTTGGAAGTGTGGTATGAGCAGAAATTGATGTATAGACTTCTTGGGCTTTGCTCATCAATAATTATGAACTGGAAACATACATTTTGCTTCTCAATGTCATGTCTAAAATGTATTTCCAGGGTCCTATGCCAATTTTCACCACCAGTTTGACTGGCCTAGACAAGAAGCATTTGGAGTGAGGTAATTTGATCATACCATATTACGTGCAATTACTGTTAAGCATTTTAGAGTCAAGTCTGATGTTTTAACAATGACAGAAACTCAAAACCAGGCATGTTAGTTATTAACATACAAAATTACTTATCTATCTATCACATGAAACTGAAGCAACAATTTCATATTTACAATTTCAGAAATCAAATCCTTTTCACAGTCTTATCCATTAGGTCTCCAACCACATTCCAACATGACAGACTCCATACATCTCTGTAACTTGAAAAGGTAACGGCCTAGTGAAAAACCATCCTTGACAGGAGGTGAGCATGAATCTATCGAAGCTACTACCTTTACAGAGCTTCAAGTTCAAGTAAATGACTTTCCTTTTCTGAAAGGTAATATTCTTCATAGATTTCCACTTTACCCATAAAGTGGTGAAATGTATTTTCCTTCAACTTGTTCACAGCTTCCATCATCCTATCTTCAGAAACTTTGCCTCCTGTGCATGGTAGGTCACCAGCCAGTCCAAAGTATCTTCCTGGATCCCAAAAATAAGAAGCAGCACCAACTTCTACAGTCACCAGACGCAGTCAAATAGTTTTGTGATGGTGCGCCATACACATCAACCAGATGGCCCTTACCTGATCCTCCATTCTCTCCGTGCCTTCCAAGACAATCTTCTGGAAATGTTCTTGCCTCTCCTGAGCAAGAGAACCAGTTAAATATAAACGCTCTGGTATTTGTTTATATATGTATGCACACAACAGTCAAATGGTACAGTTTCTTCCCTGTGGAGTCATGGTTCTTAGATTCAAATTTCGATGTTCAAGTCTTTTCTCTTACAGAGTTGATATTAGTGGGAAGTGATGTCATTTTAAACAGATCAATGCTACCTGCTCTGCCCTGCACCAAACCTCTCGCATGCTTGGGCAGGAGTAGCAGGAAAGGAAGGGTGTGATGACAATGACAAAATATTAAGTTTCTTCATTACAGATCAAGAAAATGCCAAATGATCAGATTATGCTGCAGAATTCCATTTATGTATGGGTTTTTATTTTCAAATGGATAAGGTACAGACTTACGGTTTCTGGTACAACAGGAGAAAAACGAGATCTCCACAATCAGAAAAATTATTTGTTTGGGGACTGTAGGAAAAACAGGATTCTTTTTTCCTCCGCATCTTGAGACACTGACAATTCTTCAAAACATTGTTTTATAACCAAGTACAAGAGACATGAAACCTCAAAATACACAAAACACAATGTGCAAGAGACAGGACAAAGTTCTCAAAACAGACTCGTTAGCAGCTGAGTAGCAAACTGCATTCAAAATGCGACTTACAACAGAATCAAGGTAATATTCACAAAGAGAATCCAGCATTAATCACTAGAACAATCAATACAATACACAAAAAATGGAAGATGCTGTGAGAACTAATGACATCTTTTGCTGGATGCTGACAGGTTATTGCATTTTTATTGGTTACTCATTAGTTTCCTGTGACTGAACTACTCAAAGATCATTAACTTCAAGTGGGAAAAGAGTTTACGTAACTTTTTTTCAGTAGATGAATAGGGAACAAGCTACAGTAACTTGCCCTAAACCAGTAATAAAACCTGTCTAACCCTCTAAAAGAAACATCTGTGAAAAACAATACTGGAATAGGAAGATTCCTTCGGAGCCCCTCCATCCTTGAATTCAGTGTCAGTGAAGTAAGACATCCTTGCCAATGAAGGTCCTTCACTTTAAAAGAAGTCAGCCTTCACGAAGGTAAAGCTGAACAAATGGTGTAAGTCACTGCTTTTTAGAGATGTAACTGCTCAAAATTATTAGACAAAATCTGGAACATAAAACTGAAGTGGATAAAAGCAGTTTCTAATCCCATATAGACAACTTGCTTGGAGTTGCTTATCTTTCTTTGTCACTCTGAACACTGTTCCGTGTTTCTCCTAGTCCTTTAGTGCTGAAGGTTTCTTCTCTTCTAAAGTCTAGCTTGAACTGTTGTCTGACTCTACACAGAACTCATATGAGCTGATAATCACAACCATTAGAAATTCCAGAACAGATACACAGTTCCTTCAGATACGACGTCGACATTTTTTGTTCTGTGGTAGCCATAGTTGCTGAACTGCCTCAAAATGCAAACTGCAAAATGCACCTGTTTTAATTCAGTATTATTATTCTACTACTCATGCCTAATTTTAATCTACATTTTCAAAACAGTTTTCTCTCTTCTAGGTAAGGCTGCAGAACTGCAGATATATGCAGGGATCTTTGATCTTCCTCCAAAAAAAAAAAAAAAAAAAGGAAAGACAATAAATGTCTGTTTCAGAATGTATCACTGTGTCAGCTTACCCAGTTGACCTATCTGCTTCAAGAACATCAGAAAAAGAATGAAAAACTTGATGACTAATTTCTGAGGAAACTAGTAGAAAACATTTTTTGGTCATTCTCCATGCCACGTATTTCTACTGTGGAATTGAACTGATACGGAGAACATCTACTATAGCTGAGAATGATGGACAATTCTTATCTGACCACTCACATTAAAAGTCAGTACAGAGGATGCTAAACGTCAGAGAAGCAATGTAATCAAGAATATGAGATAGAATTCATTTATGTCAAAAGTGCTAACATCCAGCAGGCTTTTAGAAGCCTAGATGAAATATTTGTTTCTACTATACTGAAAATGAACTTTATGTCCTATCTTTCCTCAGAAAAATAAACCCCAGAGTATCAAGAGCCAACATGATAGAAAACACTGCCAGCCATCACCAGGCAATACAGCAGAAATCAGTGGAGTTTATTTGTGTAGCAAAAAGGAAACACCAGCACAAAAATTAACATGCTTATTACTTCTGGAATCTTAATTAGTTCAGATAAGAGCACTCAAAAAGGAAGCTTTAAGTCTGTGGGCTGGAGGTCTCAAAACAGAAGAGGAACAAAAACTTTGAGACAAACAGGCATCACCATACACATTACAGCTGACATGCAATCTACTCCTCTGAGACAACTTGTACTCCATGAAGGCGACAGATATTTTAATTTTTATTATTAGAATGTTATTTAAACAAAAATACATAACCATTTTCACTTAATAAGGAAATATCCATAAGATACCCAAATGTAAGAGTTGTAATTCTTCAGAAAAATTTAGCATGTTTTCCTTTTTCAAGTCCAGGAGTAGAAATATTTGGACTAAAACATGTATTTTTGTGGTTCTCCCATTAGTTTCACACAATTTAACACCTGCCAAACTGTTCATTGATTACCTTTTTTTGAAAAACAAAACTGTAACAACAATGACAATATTGATTGCATCAGTTCCCTTTTCTGGACCTCAACAGTGAAAATGATGATTTGAAACTCAGTACATTTACAATTCTACCTAGTTTAAATACACTAATTAACACAGTTAAAAGCATGAATTTATACCAAATTCAGAAAGATGAAAAACTGTACAAAATGCCTATTTCACCCAGATAGCCTGGTACAGGTTATATAATATTACCAGGATAAATCATGTGGCTAAAAACCCCAGCCTTGAATTTGCTGACATATTGATAACTTTTAACCTTCAAAATTGTGTACTTGTAGAGAGGTCAGCCTCCTCTGAGTTGTGTCTGGATTGCTACGTAACAAGTGTCACAGAATCTGTCTGTCTTTTGCTCAAGACAACTTGGACAACTGTTTTTAGTAATGAACAATAAACCTACCTTATGCATCCATATTCTTCCTTTCCTTATAATATGTGTTAACCTATCCACGCACACTCTGTGAAGCGGCAGGTAGAAGCCAAGTTCACTTTGTGGAAGTATAATTGACAGTCCGTATGTGCTTCTGTCTCCATTCCAGTTTCCATCGAAGATTAATGACACAATGATTACCCTTTTTTCTGCCAAGACGAAGAACTTCACATCTATTGCACCGCTTTCTGCATTCCGAAGTATTTCTCCATTCAGGGTGTGGTTAGCAAGAAAAGTTATTTCACCGTCACTGAGAAGTACCTGTTCTGTCTTTGGGGCCCAGATATGCCGCACTCGGGGGCCAAGAATATTATCCCAGTAAGCAAAAGTGGCAGCTAATAAAGGTGACTCGCCATTCAAGGAGATCTCTGTTTTAGCAACTGCAGGAGATGGTGGTGGACAAAGAGCTGACATGCCTGCTTCCTCTCGTGTGTACCTCAAATGCTTACATTACCTGAAAAAAAGTTTTCAAAGAAAAAGAAAACAGAATTAGAGCAACGCTCATTATTACCTCATCTTCTTCTTTTACAAATAAGACTTCAAAGGACCTGACTTCTACACCCGATTTCATTGTAGACTTCATTCAAGAAGGATGTGCATACGCATACCTTCCACGTAACGAAGTGGTATGCTTTACAAATGTTAGTCAGACCTCAAATACCCTTTACTCACTGAACAAGTATGATGAGCCTGCACAACATTCAACTTGTGTAAGAAAACTGACATAGGATAAATACATCCTTTACATCATGGTGATGTGCAGGGTGTTGCAATACAAGACAAATGCTCAGCACTTTATAGAATATCCGCATATTGCATAGACTCAAATACTTAAAACATTTTCCTTAGTGGTTTCCAACAATTGTAGAGCGTCCCCATTTTGATGGGGCTGCAGAAGACAACACGAAGTTTCACCTTCCCTGGAAGTTATGCTAGAGTCCCAGGACCACATCAAATAAAAAAGTTCTAGAAAGAAATTCAACCCAGGATGGAAAACCATAAAAGCTAAAATGCATTTATCTTGACGAAACCTCACATGACCAGAACTCAGCTTCTCTTTCCTCTCTGCCCGCAGCTCTCCACGCGACAGCAGAGGGGACCCTCCCAGGATCACAGGAGCTGTAACACCCATCTCACTGACACAGCTGTAACTCGCCAGACCGCTGGCACCGTTTCCCTTCATGTATCGGCACTCTTTTTACCCTTGGGATTGTCCCCAAGAAGATCGCCCAGGTGCCCTCCCTCACAGCAGGAGGTAAGGCACCGTCCTCCCCGGCTACTTCTCAGGCCGCCGTCGGTGACCAGCCCGGCTGGCAGCGGGGAAGCCGAGGCCCTCTGAGCTCTAAATGTCACTTCACGGTTTTCAGGGAAGACGAAAGAGCGCGTCAGCCACCCCTGCCTCCTTACGCTCACGGCCTGACCAGAGGCTTCCTCTCGCCGCAGCCCTCTCAGAAGAGTCGCCGCCGCCAGCCCGGGCAGCTGCGGCACACGACAACCGCCCCGAGGCCGAACCCCCGGCGCCCCCAGCCCGGATCACGCCCTTTCACACCCGCCAGGTCTGCTCCGACCTTCGGGAAGGACCCACCTCCTGGGGACATGGGCTACGAGGAGGCCCAGCGCCTTCCCTCCGCGGCAGGAGCGGAGGACGACAGCCCCCGCGGCGGAAAGCGCAACACCCGCCCCGGCCCCGGCCCCGGCCCCCCGCCCGCCTCACCTGCGTAACCGCCGCCGCCGCCGCCCCGCGCATGCGCCCGCCCCCTCCCGCCTGCCCGCACCGCGGCGGGCCTCAGCAGCGCTCCTGCGCAGGCGCGGCACCGCCCCTCGCCAGCGGGAGGAGGGAGGGGGCGGTGCTGGGGGCTGGCGCCGCCCTAGGAGCCGGGCGGGCGCGGAGGGGCTGTGTCCAAGTGCTGGAGCGGTGAGGGCGGGCTGTTGATTGGGGGCTGATGGCGGCGGCGGCGGCAGCAGTAGCAGTAGCAGTAGCAGCAGCAGTAGCAGCAGCAGTGGGGAGACGGCGTTACCTCACGGGTGGTGGAGGAAAAATGGCGGGCGGCGGCGCGGCCTGCGTGGAACGGCCCCGGTTCTGTGAGGGCGGCCTGCTCCGCGGCGGCGGGGAGAGCGGTGCGGGTGTGCCCCGGGAAGAGTAGCGCATGTAAGCCAGGTCGCTCTGTGGGGGTGAAGAACCCCAAACCAGCGCCAGGGCTGACACGAAAAGCGAGAAGCGCAGTTTGTCAATGAAGGAAGGCCGAAGAAGCCCCTGCTGCAGGTAGCTGAGGAAACTGCTTGGCGCAAGGTGCCTCGTTTTACGGAGGGGCTTTTAAGCTTAAAATATTAAGTTATTAGTGACAGAACTAGCTTAGTATCCAAACATACCATATGCAAAATGGCGAAGACACTCTTTTTGAGCATCACTGAGTTTTACAGGTATACGGTATGTACCTTTATATCCTGTTGCTTCTGCAATCCAGTCTGGATGAAAATCACCATACTCAATTACATGTAAGAGGCATTTATTTATTTACAGCCTAAAAAGGAAAAAAGATACCTTTTGTAACAGCACAGCTCGAGTCCTGCGGGCGCCCTCACCTGTGTAGTCGTGTCTTAAGCAGCTTGAACAGGCCCTGCCATACAGAAAGTCTCAACAGGGCACAACAGACCTAAAGTGTGATTTTTTTAAAATTTTTTTTTTCAGTCAGGCACTCCCAACTTAACCACAAAAATCACCTTCCTCAAAATGCCTTTAATGTTAGGCAACTAAAGGGCTTCACATCGAAAAATACCGGCTTCAGACAGCTAAAATTTGCATTTTAGATTAGTTCTATTAATGATTTTTGAAACAAACACTGAAGATAAAATGACTTGCGTCAGTGTGTTGGATTGTCATTTTAGCTTCTGAGAAGCAGAGCTCCAATAAAAGTAAATGACCACACGAAATCTACGTAACTTTTATAACAAGAGCTTGGAAGATCAGCGGAATTAAATTCTAATTTTAAAAGTTGCTGATATTTTATTTGCTGAATTCAAGGACTGAACATCAAACTCAGTGGAATTTCACTACTTATTTCTTGCCTAAATGTAAATCTGTGCAGTTTATACAAAAAACAGGTTTTGTGCCTTTAGTTTACATTTGAACAGTGAAGATAAGTGAATGTAAACTGCTTCTTCTCTAGTTGTAGACACTAAGCTCTACAGTAAGAAAAGTGCATTGATGTTAGATAAGTAATGGTGTAGGAAAAGTGGGCTTCAGGGATGGGGAAGTAGGGTTTATCTTTATTTTGTCACTGAATTGTCATGTAGCCTTGCATAAGATGCTTTGTATTGCTGCATCAGTTTTCCCATTAGAAGCTGCTTTGAGAATTCTGTGTTGAAAAGTGAATCACCATGTTATAGGCAAAGAAATATTAGCATGAATTAGAAATACTATCTTTTTTCTTGAAGTAATAGATGAGTCTCTGTAATTGCCACCGTGATACTATTGGCAGAGTGAAATTTCTGCTTGTTTTAACAGTATTGATTGTTGTCTTTCAGTTTTTAATACTTTCTTCAGGCAGAGGAGAGAGTAACAATCCCATTGCATATGATTTGAAGAGCCTAACTGTTTCTGCAGGTGCCTTTTATGGAAACAGGCTGCAGTGTGAGCAGGTTTTTTTTTTCCCTGACAGAATACATCTGGCTATGAAGCCTAATGCTCCACATCTGCAAAGAAATTAATTAGAGCTTATGGAACACATAGAAGATGAAAATGAGCTCAGGCTCTCAGCTCAAGCAAAAATACATTTCAATTTTATTTATTTATGTTTTTAGTATGGCATCCTGAATCATCTTTGTGACTGATGTCATGCTTTAAAATAAGAGAGTACATAGGCAAACAGGGAAATGGGTGAAACAATAAAAAGTGCAATTCAGCTGCTCAACCCGGTGGAGAAAGGCCATGAAAACACAAGGTGTTACCTATCTGCCCTGCTGCACTGAAACCATGGATGCTCTCAGCCAGTGCAAGTTTGCACCACTGCAAAAAAATTATATTAAAGAAAGCTAATTTGACAGTAATAAAGTTAATGTTTTCCAGCCAGATCAGGTTGCCGCAGAATTAATACACAAGGTAAAAGAGAGACAATGGAAAAGGTTGTTTGAGGTTACAAGAAGCAAGAGTGCTCAGTGGGGATGCAGAAATCAGTGCTGAGATTATGCTTTATGCACGTGTAAGAAACAAAAAGCCAGATTTAGCTCTAGAAAAAACAAGGCTTGCACTCCCCTATCCTCAGCTATTCATTCCTGCAACAGGGGAAAGGTGGAACTTGCTGCAGTATCTCTGGCTGGTGGTTTAAGGCAGTAGTTTCACATCTGTGTTAAAACCAGTGAAGTATGCTTGCACTATCACTGTGATGTTTATGGAGTCTCTTGTTCTTAGAAACACTGCCTTTAGTAAGTGCTGGGGCCCATGCAGGTTTGAGCTTGACCTGTGAATATAAATTAACTTCACACAACTTCTAGTATTGATTCTAGCTGCATGCCACCCGTTGATTGTATCCAAGTGGTGCTATCCCAGGCTGCTGTCATCACGTTAATACTTTGCAGATCACTAAATGCACAGACATGGCGGTGTAGGGACCCATCAATTACTGTGACAGAAAGCAGCCTGCAATTTCTAGAGCCACTTGGTAGAAGTTAACCATTTTCACATGGAAGTTAAGGATCCAGAATTTTGGAGCGCTAAGGTATTTTATTCTAAGAGGACTGCCGTGACTTTTCTTTTTTTCATGGTCTGTTTACACGTGGAAAAGGTGATTTGATCTCTTAAAGAAAAATATTACATCTCTCCAAGCCCACGTGACAATGGTAAAATGACAACAAAAGATGGTAAAAGGATGGTGGGAGGCAGAATATAGGTGGCTAAAGAGCTTTCAGACAATAGCTTCTTTGGAGCTTGGGGAACATTGGTCTTCCTCTGTCAGGACAGATGCCCCTACGTTTTACACAACAGCAGTTCAGCTTTGTCCAAGTTGGATAGACAGACTGGATTTAGGTGGTAAAGATAATTTTAACTCTTGCTTGGCTGCTGAAATTGCATTGTCAGTTACTCTTAAGCTGCCACAAATGAAAAAAATGGAAAACCAAATTCAGCGTCTTTAAAGATGCCTAGCATTGATTAGAAATACTTACAATAAAAAAATTCCAAAGGTGATACTTTTTATTTATGATGTAGCAGTAGTCGTGTGAGCTCTGAGTTTTTTGTTGATTCCAGAGTTGTTTTCCAAACACAGCAAGTCAGGATTTGCTATAATAAGCACCAGAGTAGTTTTGACTTGGCAAAATGGTAGCAATGTGGAGTCCACACCATATTGCTGCAGCATCAATTGGAAATAAGTTATAAAACTCAAGAAAAGGAGAATCCACCACTGAGGTAACCCAGTTCTGTTGTTTTATTCTAACGCCATTGAAGGAGGATACTGTCTCAGTAAGACCATAAATTACATGAAAGCAAACATACAATAATTCATGTAGAGTTTAGCTGGAGTGTGGAGATAGACACGTCACTTTCACTAAATAACTGATGACATGCCGTGATTTGTGTATCTCTCAGATATGCTTTGTAAAACCGAGTCTCTCCCAGCAGTAAGAGCTTAGTGAAGGCTAGTTTCCATGATCCAAGTTAGTATGCCAGATGTATTTGTCTGATGTCTTTCTGAGACTCAAAGGCATTGTTCAGGTGCTGTTTTACAGCTGACTTGAAGTCAAATCTAAATTTACACAGCTGTTGAAAACAGCTGGTCTGGTCTCTTCTCTCTTCCCAACCCCAGGGGAGTGTTCCCACTTCCCTTTTTCTGCTTGTATTAATGTTTGTGTGATGATACAACCTAGCTGCATGAAAGAGCAGCCTCATATGTCTGAAAATTATTTTTTTGTTTGTTTGTTTGGCTAGGTAGGCAGGCAAACATAGCTTTGGGAGTAATGTACAGAAGCAAGCTTATGTCATTATGTCATATAAAGCTTTATATCAATAAAACAAAATTGGTCATAACCCAAGTCTGTATTTTAAAATAGGAGATGGGAAATTTTCAGTCTGAAAGATGCTGGAAAAACAACAGAAAGCTTTCTTCAGTAAATGTTACAAATGGAAAACACGAGAGAAACGCAAGCAGCACTTCTTGTTAGGACCTTTACATAAACCGCTTCTGCCTAAGTTTCACTTCTTCTGTTGAGTTTTACTTCTTTTATTGGTGAAGACTCTGAGACGTGTTGATGAAAATCTGTGGCATCATGCTGTTTTTAAAAGCTGTAGATAGCCCCTGCATTTTGCCATGGCTGTGCTTGCTGCTGGCAATCAAGACATCTTAAAGGAGTTTCAAGCAGAGGAAATCTCCTTTCCTCCAAGGCTTATGAAAATGGCCCGGTACTGCTCCATTAGGACAGGCAGGTTTGGGAAAGTTTTAAATTTTCTGTATGAGTGCATTAGCCTTTATCTACTCATGGGCAGAAGAGTGTAAAGTCCTCTCATGGACCTTCCAGCTGTCATGAAAGCCACTCTCGAACTTGGGATGGCAAAACAGACCAGGTACCTGCTGTCACCAAGCAGACTGTGCTAAGTAAGGAGTTGCATTCCCTTCACAGTCGGGGATGGCTGAACAGGGTTAGTGAGGAAGTGCCGTGTTTGCTGGACACTTCTGTACCCTGTTCACATACTAGTACTTTTATTCTCTGGAGAAGGAACATCAGGAAAGCCAGCAAAGACAGTTTATAATCCTTTTTTTTTTTTTTTTTAAATCCAAAGACTTTCGTACTAAAACTGAACATGAAGACTTCAGTTTGTTCAAGTTTTGAATCTAAAATGTCACATATTTTGCAGTACCTTGCCCAGCTATTTTCATGGATACACAGCATTTTCATGAGCCCTGACACAAAAACTTTGGTGACATGGTACTTCTGTACTTGAAGGTCTTCTCACGCTTTTAACAGAATACTGAAGTACACACTTGTAAAAACATTGAGTTTCTACTTCATTTTTTCCAGTGTATTTTCCTCTTGAAAAAAGGTCAGTGATTTTAGAGGCATCTGCCTTACTGCTGTCAGAAATATTACTATACCATGCTAGATGTAGGGAGTGATTATTGTTTCTGAAGGAAGTACATAACTTCTTACAGCAGAGCTTGCTTATAGAGAGTATGCTCTCTCAAGATACATTGATGTATGCTCTTAAGTAGCATGGCATCATACAGTTTCTATTTTAGCTTTGGAATGGTCCGAAGACTTGCTGCAGAGTCAGCAGAAGCTGGTTCGGAGGTGGGTAACAAGCCCAAGATGGGTAAAAAGTTTTCTCGTGTAGTATGTGAGGTCAATGCTCATAGGTTTGGTGCAAGCTTTTCCAGGGGAAAAAAGTAGCGGCTTTCTGTAGTCAAGGTCTGTGCCAAAGGAAAGCAGCAGGGTTATTCTGATGTCACTGCTGCTTTGGACTTACTTACTGGACTGCCTTACCAGGTCTACTTAGTGTCAGCAAAGGACATTGCTCTATGTGCAGAAGCAGGTTCCGTAAGACTTCGTGTAAACTAAAGGTCACCTGGGGACAAGCAAGTTTCCTCAGGGGTCACCCAAGGTCAGACCCAGACTCTAAAGCAACCAGTTGTCCAATTTGAGACCCAGTGCTAAAATTTGCTCAGAGGTCAGCCAAGGTTGCAACTGCAGCCAAACCCAGACATCATAAGTCTTGCTGAATTCTCCATATATGCAATTTTCTGTAGTCAGTCAGTCTGATTGAATCACTGACTGTTACGCATCTGCTTTTAAATATTTTTCCAATAAGAAACCATTTGCTTTTCACTGGTTACCTTGGCTACATCTATATATTCTTAGTACCACAACACGTTAAAGCGATGTACAAAGCTGGTGTGATAACCCTTGGTACTGCGATACGTGCTTCGCACAAGATGACAGAAATAACGGAATAATGAATCCTAGGGTGCAGCTTCACTCAAAAGATGGCAAAGGCGGCTGCAGGTAAGAGGTGGGATCAGCTGTACTGCAACTGCTCTCGACAGATTTTTCACCAACATGATCAGCCGTGAAGATGTGGCTTAGGTTCCTTGTTCATCGTTACAAAGGAGGATTACAATGGCGAACTGCAGGGGGTTTGGAGGTCTTGGGAACGTGGCAGAAGGCAGATGTGTGCATAGAGGTTGTGAAAACCTGCCAACTCAGATGGGCCTCATCCTTGTTACAGGAGTAATTTTGATGTTTCAGGTATTTCACAACTCTTTCAAGCATAGGTTGCTGGATTTGTTTTGTAGTCATCCACTGCTCTGGAACTGTAGACGTGTTCAAATCCCCATTGTCAAGTCAGGGTCTAAGTGTTCTATCATATTTAGTGACATGAAGTTAATTGGCAGTCAGTGAACTACGCATTCAGGATCAGCGTCAGCGATATAATAGATAAACTGATAACTAAATGATTGCAAAGCACTAACAGCCACTTACAAATGTTTACCCTCCTGTCTGCAATCCCAGAAATCTATGATGACATCCATGTATGCTGCCGCACCGCAGTTGAACGGATGTGTAGGTCACGAGCTTGTGTCCCCTCTCAGCACTGCTGTGTGTGACGGGGTGCTCCAGCTGTACCCACACCAGTGCCACTCCCGCAACCCCGACCCAGCTGCCACTGAGGAGGCCCCCTGTGAGGTCCCACAGGCACATGCCAAGGGGGATTCCCTCCTCCGTGTCCCTCACGGCCATGGGGTGCCCTGCAGCAAGGCCGCTCTGCCCACCCCAGCACCAGTGGCTCTTGGTGGGTCTCAGGGCTGCCCTGTCTCTGCCATGCTCTGCTGTCGCCCTCACTGCTGCAAGTGTTTCTGCTGCTTTTATACTGCTGTTCAGGCTTGCTTCTTTTTTCCCCCCCCCCAAGTCTCTTAATTGCCTGATTACTGTTTAATCCAACTGATAGTCATCTTTATCTTTAGCATTATTGGTGTTGGACAACAACCCCCCGAGACAGTTTTGGGTGTCCCATTCACATTCACTGTTACACTGATGTCCCTACCCCATCCACTCTTGTTATCTGGCGGTTTGAGCTAGAAGAGAGGCCTCGCAGCCATCCCAACAATCAGTCTCATACTCTAGCTACCAGGAATCTGAGCAGAGGATTAACCATAGAAAGATAGTTTTATGGCTGAAAGGAAAGGAGGAGGAGCCAGAAGAGCCAAATTGTGTCCTGTCTGCTCAGGTATTTGTTATTTGTCATACTTCTAAAGGTAAGTGCACAAGGCATTATAAGAGCGACAGTAAGGCATTAACCAAAGCATGGAATCTTAGAATCAGGGCAGGCATATACTTTGGATAAAACACAGTCGCTTTAATTTCCAGGTGGAAAACACTTCCACACACACAGTGCTGATCACTCCTCCCTTCTAGGTGTGTAACATAGCATTCTTTATTAAACATCCAACAGCTACTTGGGGACAGCTTTACTGTTACCTGTACTGCATGGCCAGGTCAGGTTGTCTGTCTCTGATTTAAGAGCTCCTAGTTCTAGAGGAAAACAAACTGTAACCAGAACTTCCTGTTCAAAAGGCTTAAGGGGTGATTCCCACAAGCTAGATAATGTCTTTTTGGTGGTCTGATCATGTTTTGAACATGTAATCCTTTAAAATACTTAATTGAGTCTTAGCGACACTGGTGCATTCTGTGCCTGTAATGGCACCAGCTGAAGGATGAACACAAGTTTGTGGAGCTACGAGTGTTGAGCTGGTCTATCAAGCTGTTCAGTGGGCTTTGTTGTCTCACTGCCAGCTCGTTTTAATCTCCACATTAAAATTCTTTTCCCATTATTAAGGTATTCACAGGTGTTGAAGAATCGGACTTTTTCTTCTGACAAAAATTTTATGGTACCCGAAGTTCATGTGTTGTTAGAGCAGCATGCTTATCTCTCTGCTGCTTTTTCATCCATGTGTGGCAGAAGACACCTCAGCTGGATTTTATGCAGAGCATTATTATCAACTTCTTTGTTCCTCCTCTTGAGCTAAGCAAAATCACTACAGCTATTTTCCTACAGCTCCAAGGCCAAGGAAATATGTTCCACTCCACTTAGCCAGACTAAAAGTACATATCCAGGTCTTCCCAGAGCCTCAATACACATAGTACATACCTCCAAGCAAAGGTCCTGGGAGTAATTTACAAACAGAAAATGGCAGTAGTTCACTGAGAGATAGCTGGATGTTCAGCTAGACAGCAAGGCAAGGAAGAACTGGCACCTTTGGCATTCCCTGCTGGCTCGCTTGCTCTCATAGTTAGAAACTGATTATCCAGCAACCCTGTCATCTTCTTGCCATCACTGGCTGTATCTCCAGCACAAATAATGCTCTTGAACTTCCCAGAGTTGTATATGGCTCAGGAGCCAGTCCTACAAGACAACTGGACTGGGCAGCAAAGGAAAATGGTGGTTTCTTAGATCGCAGGATTTGCCAAGTCTCATATCCTTTCCATATGGGAAAGTACTGGATACAGCTCAGTACTTTGTCATCAGCTGGAAGGAGCCACAAGTGAGAATGTGTCTTTCAGTATGGGTAGGTGCAAGCCAAGTATGTAACCCCATGATGGAGTGGCTGCTGGCTGCGTAGATTTTAGGACTTGTTGAAGGTGACTATTTCTTCAAGCAACCATAGAGCTGGCTAGCAGTCATGTCAAAGGCATTTAGCAAGCCCTCTGAGGTACATGTAAAGAATTCTGATCAGTACATGATGGGAGTTTAGAAATACAAACAGGATTTCATGATACTTAAAATACTACAGATGCTCGTGCATCTCTTACGGGTAAGCCAAACACTGGCATATTACACAGGCAAACCTTGAGTATCAGTGAGGTCTGCAGGAATAAATCTGTTTTGAAAATGTTCTTGTTATTTTGGTGTGTCTTTTTGCTTTCGCTGCATTTGGGTTTACTTCCACGGGGATCAGTGGCAAAAGTTGCCTTTAGATTTCCAGGAGAGGAGAACCCAGCCTTGAGGCAGTGCAGTCTGTTATTTACTGCAGCCGTCAATGACAGCTTTATCTTAGAACAGCAGCGTGGGTACAGTGCAACACTGCCTCGTAAGATGTATGGTTATTTTCACCAGAGAAAAGATTTGGTAGCTTTCTGCACCTCCTTCATTTGATCCTGCTCTGAAGTGTTGCATACAAAGCCCAGTAACAAGACTCACGCTTCATGTCTGTGGTGTTCTGTCTTGACTTCAATATTTATTTTCTCTGTCTTTATCTTTCAGGCTTGATTATCTTGTTTGGTGTGTTCAAATATTAGACAGTCTTACTGAGTGATACTGAAAGAATTTGCTGTGATTCATGAAATATTTGTTTTAGTGGTTGTTTGGCTAAATTTGCAGTGGTGTATGATCAGTTTATGTCTTACAGAAGCTTCTGTCTACATAACCTCGTAATGCATTTTTATTAGATGTTTTCTTTCTACTTTATTTTCACATTTTACTGTGATGAGCATGACAGAGAAAACAGTGTGTGTTTGCATACTGGGGTTTTAAGAACGGGTGGTGTTGGCACTGTTATCCTTCTTGATAATTTCACACTCACACTCTCACACTCATTCCCAAAGTCACATTCACTCAGTCTTGACTTCCTTCTCTTTGGGGAGGTTGCAGTTGGTCCTGGAGAGTTGGGGAGAAAGTGTTGATTTTGTGCGTTTATGGTGCTTGCACTGACTTGGGTGTCAGTGCCCAAGTCCCCAAGCATCCTTGGGCTTTTTTGGGTGCACTTCCAAGGAACTTCCCCCATTTCCAGGTGCTTTTCCAATTTTCCAAACTTGCTGATCTCCATCTAAATATTATATACATAGAAACACATGTGATCTGCCTCTAAATTGAGGGGTTTGCCTCATGTTATGGCATGTGGCTTTTTATTCATTGGACGATTTGGTTTATGTCCCTTCTGTTTAGTCCAGGTGTTACTACATTTTATAACAAGCCCATACAGGTTGTAGCTAGCAAATATCAGACCTGTGCTTGAGAATTCAGAAGCTTAGTTTTGAACATTCATCCCCTTCCCCTGTGGTTTTCCCTTGCCTGTTGATGTTAACAATCTAAGGTATTTCTTGTCCATCACATTTACTCCTATCAAAATTTAAAAGGTCTGTAGAACACAAAATATTCTATGGCCTGCTTTCATTTTTTTTTGTTACTGAAGATCTTACCCTTACTTTCTTACCCATTTTTCTTGCAACATGCTATTAATTTTCCACTTGGGATTAAAATCCTAACAGGCATTTTAAAGCTACTCTGCTGTGTGGCTTGATGGGATAGCCTAATGTGGCCTCATGTGTCATTGCTTCATTGTAAAATGCAGTTGTACTTTTAGATGATGCTGAAAATAATC
The DNA here is from genome assembly GCA_018403395.1 of Gorsachius goisagi. Taxonomy (NCBI): domain Eukaryota; kingdom Metazoa; phylum Chordata; class Aves; order Pelecaniformes; family Ardeidae; genus Gorsachius; species Gorsachius goisagi. The sequence continues at coordinate 25,875 of BOSO01026381.1, read as the reverse complement.
AGCAGTTTCAGACGAAGTTCTGAATTTCTAAGGACTGGTTATAGCGGTGAAGGTACCACATCCGGTATAACAAATGTTTATATTTAGGAAATACAGGAAAATATTCAGATAGATATAGAAACAATGAAGAACACATAGTATTCTGTTTCCTCTTCACAAGCAAAGGCTTAAAAACAGGGTTTCTCTTCATTCTTTCTGCTTTGGCAGAACAGTGGAACTTCAAGAGGGAGTTTCGCCTAAGTAAGTACAGTGGATTAATGCCTAAAAATAGTAATGCAGCTAGGGAGCGATAAAATTGGTGACTTAGGAACACTGATCTAAGAGCAGCATTCTTTGCCACTTTGTGACAAGAATTTGTCATTTCTGCAACACTTAACTTCACAGGAAGTTGCCCAATATGTCTCTTGAAATTTTCAAGCGAAGTGTAAGCCCTGTACACCCTCTCTTATGAGGTTAATAATTGTTTTCTTTCCAAAATGCAGGGCAAAGTAGCTGGTATCCTGGGCAGAAATGAGTAATAAGAATATGAGATATTAGAACATGAGAAATTAAAGTTCAGGTGATGATGAATACACTCATTCCACAGAAGTAATGAGTGAATATGGAGTCATTTTTATTGTCATAATAGCACCTAAAAATACTAAATGAAGCATTGAATTTCATGAGGAAAAGGCAACATATTTTTTCCCAACTACTGGTTCATTTTTTTCAGGATTTATTAATGGCAGAGGCAGTAAACTGATGTTGGAAGCAAGGATTAAAAGGCCATCATTTCTACTTGTTATTCAAAATCAGTCAGCATGTAAGATCAGAAATTCTGCTTTAAAAACAAATATTAGAGTCCTTGAAAGTTATTTTCCTGTTCAGAGACAGATGTAAGTAATCCATCAGTCATCATGGCTGCTGAAGCAAGACAGGAGAATTGCCCTGTGTTTTTTGTCCTATTCTAGTAATGCACTTTACAAGAAACTTAACAAACTGGAAGGCTAAATCTGCAATCCTCATGCTAGTCAAATACTTGTGAAAGACGCCTTTTCATGTGTTTACTGTGTTCTATCAGGAAAGATAAAAAAAGTGGCAAGGAACAAGCTCATGTCTTATTAAAATAGAGTTAAGTCTTTGCAAATAACATGCCGCTCACTAATGAGTTCAAAGCAGCTCTGCTGCTAAGAGATACATAAGGGAAACGGGTATGGGACAGCTCCTTATGGCACTTACTACCTGGCAGTCAAGGGTTTGTTTCAAGGCTTGGGGAATTTGAGTGCACTCTCTCGTGCTGCAGAGCAGCTAAAGAAGCAGAGAATGGTGTGTTTTGACCTGTTGGCTGCAGCATGCTTTTCGCCTAGGGAAGAACAAAAAAACCCCATTCTTTTGGATTCTTTTTTACTAGCAAGCCCCAGAGCACTTCCAGCACTCACAGCTTTCCTAGCTGATCAGATTCCCAAGCAGACACTTTTTAATTTTAATGCCTGTTTGAATACACAGAAGTTGAGATGCTTATCTGGTCAAAGGTATATTCAGTAACATTGCCACTATCAGTTGTTTGAATCTGTGTTTGTAATTACTGTGCAGATGCCATGGGAGCTTATACACAGCAGAACAAATGACAGCAGAGAACTGGCATCTCTCCCACAGAAGTTCATATATGAGCCAGATGCTTGGCACACACTGATGTCATTATATGAAATGCACTTGCACTTTAGGAGCTCTCATATGCTTTAAATGTCTATGGCAAGAAAGTAGAAGCAGCACAGTGGTTTCATTTAATATCCCCTTTACAGTGTGGGAGGCTGGTGCCAGGCTCTCCAAACAAAGGTCACTGTGATTTGATGTGCAGAGAAGCTTTCCAGTCCCTGAAGGAGTAGGTGGAGTCCTACTGACCTTCAGGGCTCTCAGTAAAAAGGCCAGGAGTGTTCCATTTGCTCTCAGCTACTCCTTGGGTGCTGTCTGAAGTGGTTTTGGTGGCCTAGAACGTGGCCTAGCATGGTTTTCCAATGGCTAGCTGTCAAACGCCAGCGTCCACAGCCACTGGAGGAACACTTCCGACAACCTAAAAGATGCAGGACTGTGACCAAGTTACGTGCTTTCACTATGAGATGACATTTCAAACAAAGTTGAGACATGCTTACTGCTAAACCTCTTCTGAAGAGAAAAGCTCAGTTTGCAGAGCATCTTTCAGAATGTATATTCAAAATAAAGATCAAAACCCCCCCTGCTATATTATCTGACTCCAGCGTATCTGACAGGGAATAGACAGAGTCATTTTAGCTTATTCAAAAATCCAAGAATTTCTGCAACATAATAACATTTTAGAAAGTTGTTGAATAAAGTGAGGTAGGTCCCTCTTAGCCTGTTTTTCAGTGTGTCACAGCTAGTCTGTTAACAGCGTCTTTGGGGATGGTACGAACTCAACAGTTCTTTGATTGCCACTTACAGCTTCAGATGTAATTGAGTTTTGTGTGCTATAGATCTGAAGATTGCTGTATTTGGTTTCTCATGGTGAGGGATGGTATATCCAATAATTAGTATCCAATAATTAGATCACCCTGACTCTGACAACCCTTGCTCCATAAGTTATACAGCCATATTAATGAGAGGTGGTCCAGGTATTTTCATGTAAAGCACCAATCAAATCTTGATATGCATATCTGAGAGAACTGTCTTGTACAAAGAGGACACATGTAAAAGCCAATTAAGTTATTTTGTTGATAGAAGAAACAATATGAAATTGTAAACAATGCTAGAGGTGCAGAACACCAATGAGTAAGACAGGAAGCTGCACCATGTTGTTATCTACATTTTGTAATTGTTATGTTCTCTCAAAGATTGTGGAGGAGTTCAGCCACACGAAGCTTAATGTCATCCTGCAGTGATTAATTACGGTCATGGCTAATCTCAGTCAAGAGCCGGTAATGAGCCACTTGCATTTTCCCCTTCAAATTTTTCTGTTGAGCATTTTGTCAGTGTGCAAATGATGTTAAATATTATGCTCAACAGATGAAGACACTTCACTCTGCAAAAGCAGCATCCTTAGTCACCCAGGTGGGAGGAAGTTTTTTGTGACTGTAGAGAACCGTTACTGAATGTAGTTTGTCTCGACATTGCCACTCAGTTTCCCGCCACTCAGAAGGTCCTGCCCTCACGGTCTGCAGACAAAACACCACGTGCCTGCGCAAGGCCCAAGGTGCGAAAAAGGTAGAAGGCATCCGAAGGAGACAGCACATATGGCATGAACTGCACGTACGCCAGTGTGATCTGTGCATGAGCAAGGGACCCCAACCCATATAAAAGGAGCGTGTGTGCTCCAGTAAGGGGGCTCTTTCCTGTCTTCATCCGTCCCTTTCGGACCTCTTGGAACCCACCTCGTCGAAGCCAGCATCGTGTGGACTGAACCTGGAGTAGCAGATGGGGGCGCTGGAGCATCGACTGCGCCACAGACGGAGACGCCGGAACATTGCTGGACCCGAGGTGGGGGTAGCTAGTCCTCTCTTTCTACCTCTCTCATTCACCCCGTCCTCCCTGATGTAAACCCGCTCCCTTTCTAGCTCTCCTTTTCTCTCGTCCCCCTTTTTTCCCTCTTTTTTTTCTTGGTTCTTCCCCTCTGCCTTTCCCCATTCACCTCCTCTGTTACCTCCTCATGTGGTTCCCTCCTTCCCGCACATCAAAAATAAAGTTGAAAGGTTGTACGACGTTTGACCGGATTTAGTGTCAATCTTGTCCTTGGGATCGTATCGAAACCTTCCCGACATTGGATCGGGACAGTGACATCACGGAGTCAAAAAGTTGCATAAACAAACAGACTGGAGGACTTGTGGCCCAATCACACATTTCCATGCCCAAAGAAACAGAGCTGGCTGCAAGCAGGAAGCTCTTCCATCAGGAGGTTTTCACTAATGCAGGCAGCCTGAAACGTAAGAAATCTAAGTATGATCATGATCATGATGCAAACGTATTCAGCATCCACTGTAACAACCCCCTGCCCCAATTCCACTTGCTTACTTTATTAAGTACATTAGTAAAGATGCTGTGTTAGAAGTTGTGATGCTGCTTTGTCTTTCACTTCAAGCTTGCTTGTTTTAAGGGTGATTTTAAATGAGCTGTATAGCAAATGAAGCATTTCTTACATGGGGGAGTGGTGTGGTAAATCTGTAAACTGAAAGAAAATGAGCCATCTTAGCAATGTCTGTAAGCCCCAGAAAATGTAGTAGGTAACAGGGCAGGCTGGTCTGAGACCTGCTGTCCCTGCGATAAAGGAAAGAAGTACCTCGCAGGGACTCAGTTGGCTTCCCTGGCATATGATAAGGTATGGAAGAGCATATGTGTATCCTTGGGGGGTTTAAATGAGTTAGTTATTGCCTAGGCTTTCTCTTGCATGTTATGTTGCATAGGATTGTAGGAAAGATCAGAGGAAGCTCTAGCAAGCCAGTAGGAAGGGATCCTAGTCAGCCCCTAACTACCACTGGTACTGAGGACCAGACAAATGTCATGTGCCTCACAAGGTCATAAGCTTTAGATCCACAGACACCTACCAGGTCTCGCAGAAATCATGATTAGTGCATGCTCAGAGAAGTGTGTTTCTAATGGCATTGCATATACTAATACGTATTTTAGGAATTGAAAATTATCTGCACTATCAGTGGAGTCTGAAGTGGGACAACCAAGGCACTTTAGTCAGAGCAAGGGAGCAGTATGATCAGCTTATACACTCAGATGAGCTCTCTTTTGCCTAGTATTGCATAACTGGTTCTAATCTCTGCTTCACAGAACCCTAATTTAGGGATCTTTTATCATATTGTTCTATTTCAGCCTGCAAAGTCACAGAGGTACTTTTAATTGAACTTTGAGTGCCTTAATAAATATTTTAAGGTATTACCAACTTCCTACTACCAAGTGGAGTGTAATTTTAATTTTTATATTTTTTAAAAATGAAACTGACAAAACCCATCAATTGTATACAGTGTTATAGGTATGCTTGAGCAATGTTTCAGATAAACACAAAAAAAAGGTAAGCCCAGCATTGAGACAGAGAAGGCTTTCAGCTACAGCGTCAGCTGCAGAAATGTAATAACTGACATCTGATGCAGACTAGCAAGGGTATACCCTTCTGATATCAAACTGAAGAAGATGTGGCATCTAACTAAAGAAAATGCTTTGGGCAAATGGACCCCACTGCTGATTAAACACAAGGCTGCTGGAATCAGTCACTATTACTTCCATTTGAAGTTTATGAAAAGAAGGTAAAAGAAAAAAGTTGTCAGACAAATCGCAGTGGAATGGGAAGAGGATGTGAAATTCTAGTTATATCTTTGTAAAGTGAAGGACAGCAAGATATGTACATCTCTTGTGAAACTACAGGGTTGCTGAAGACTATGCTTTTGCAAAATTGGAGATGATTAAAAATTACATAGAGCATGTGTGAACAGCAGCAGGAGATTCCATACTAGATACATAAGCAGTGACACCTTAAAAATGACACAGACAGACAGAAGATTAGTTGCTAAAATTTTCAGCAAGTAAGTTTTGCTAGCAAGTATTTGCTCAAATTGCAAAGCACTAGCTTTCATGGGTTGGACCAGTATCTCACCTGGGTTTGATGGACTGCCATGGAGCTTGGCCAACTTACACCAGAGAAGGACATGCCCTACAAACATTTCAGCAGTCAGATTACACTGAAAAGTTGTATGTTTACTTATCTGCAGTAATTACAGCACAAGCTTCAGTCAGCTTGGCACTTTCCGATCATTCAGATGCTTGCACTGCTACATGAATTGCCTCTATTTAAGGCACTGAGAAAGAGGCATGTGTCCTGGTAGGATTCAGACACTGTACCCTCACAGCAAGGATGTGTTAAACTTTATAATTGAGGACCCTGGCACCCATAAAAGATAATCGTTCATGTTTTTACTTTGTGATCATTAAAGCTAAAAAGAGGGTAATCTTGCAACTAAATATATGTTTACATATAGGGAATTAGGGATCATTATGAGTGGAGATTTTAGCAGACTGATAAAGCAGGCCAATTTTAAACTCAAAAGCCTTTATTAAATTCATTCATTAACAAGTCATTTTGTGATAATGGTTAGTATTTACACAACATTAATCATTTCACTACATACATAGAACTGTTTGTCCTTAACACTGAAATCCTAAATGGCCCCTGAGTGTGTGGCACCACGATGCCATGGAGTCAGGGCTGAGTCCTTGGTGGCCTTGGTCATGGAGGTGGTAGTGATCAGGCTTGAGAGCTGTTCGACAAGGGAAGCCTGATAATATGCAGGCGTGTCCTCTTGCTTCTCTGTCTTCCCTCTCCCTGCCTGATCTTTACATGCTTTTTGCCCACCTCCTGCAAGAGGGATCTCATCTGCTTCTCTTACTGCTTGCCTCGGTTCTGGTTTTGTCAGTTGTCCTTCATTTGTATGCAGCAGGATGTCTTCCCTACGGCAGCCTTTTGTATTTATCTTGTCCTTTGGCAGCTTTTCCTTGGTTGGATGTTTCTGGTGTGCAGCTATATGTATACATATGTTTCCCCCTTTGGTGGTCGCATTGCTCAGACACGTGTAAAATGCTTATGCATTGTGTATGGCTATGCTATCACAATGGCACAAAATACTTACATGCTGCTATTGGTTACACTTTCTAGTATGCTTATATTGGGTTCAAGGCAAGCTAATGTTAGTGATACCCTAAGGAGTGCACTCTCAGTTTCTAGGTGTCACAAATCTCTGCTTTGGCTACAATGAGCTTAATCTTTCTCTAAAACAGGAGTAACGCAACATGCCCATCCATTATAGAATCATAAAATCTGTTAGGCTGGAAAAGACCAACCATTAACCTAACCCTGCCATTCCACCCCTAAACCATGTCCCTAAGCACATTGTCTGCCAGTCTTTAAATACCTCCAGGGATGGTGACATTCTGGTGTAAGGAAAGCTAATTTGACCTCATGCTTGTGCCAGGAGGTAGCAGGGATTAAAGGCAATGCTCTTGAAACAGTATTCTGGAATCCAGGGGTTCTTCTTGCCTGCCTTGAGACCGGATCCTGGTTTTGTTCGTGTTGAAAAGGAGTCTTGCTGAAGCATGGTGGGGAGGGTGTCTAAAAAGATGGTATGGTTCTCATATGTTCAGCCCTTGGTGTGACTGAAATACTTAAGGAAGACAGACATCTGAAAGGGGGCACAAAAGCTACGCACATGTGCAAAAGACTGCCAGGTATATCCCACCCAAGTTTAGATCAATGATCCCCAAAACAGTTAAAAGAATGAAAGAGAAAAAAAGGAAATGTGGATGAAAATTTGTGGGTTTTAAAAGGTATTAGGATTTATTGCAACTCCGTCTTTCTTAGATATTGTTTTAAAATCCTATTTTATGTGGACAAAAGGCCAGCTGAGATCACACTGTTATTATGCAGTTGCATCAGTTGTGTGCTTAATTTAAGCAAGATCTGGATGCATGGATTATTTATTTGTATATATTTAGACCAAAGGCATGGCACTGAATATTAGTACTATTCAGTACCATTCCTATACTGCAGACTATTTTTGATGCAGACTTGTATATAGCTATGAAATGCACATCCCTTCCTTTCAGAAAGCTCCGAAGGAGAAGTCGGTACTTGTACGTCTGGAAACTTCCAGTCATGGAGACTGATTCACAGTTCAAATGACTCTCAATGACTTAGGCTTTAATTTTAGCTAGTTCTAAAAAATGAACATTACTCTTCTGATGCCAGTTGAAAGAACTTTAAATGATAAGGCCTCCTGAGTATCTAGTTGGGCATAAACACCCTGGATTAGGACCAGCTGAAACTAAACATCACCTTAAATGAAATATATAACTTTAATCTTCTTATGTCTTAATATAATAGAGAAAAAACACATGGGTGCTTTCCAGAGTGATGTGACTGAAGGCAGTATCACAGCATGATGCAGAGAAATAACTAGTTCCTCAGGATGGCAGTAAAAAAAATATATTTTGTTTTCTGAAAGACTAAACAAAGGTATTATTAATAGATCTGATGAGAAGTATAGAAAGAATACAGGAGCTGGTAATATTATCCATCTCGCAGGTATTGTAAGAGAAAGATATGAGTGTTATATATATTCCGTGGAAACTCCCTAGAGAAAGCAATAATGAAGGGAAACAAAATCCCCTCTGCTATGTCAGCAACCAAAATTAAAACAGATGCCAAAGCATGTCATTAAGGGAGACATCTTCCAAGACAACAATAGTTCAGTGCCCAAGTTACAAAAGTCTCCCTTTCAAAGGCTCTTGCAGCCCTTGCAATAACTCTCATCCTCCCCTCACTCAAAGGGGAGAAAAAGGTCTGAAGGACAAGTCCCTTAGCGGTTGCACAGATAAACAGATGGGAATAAAACAGAACAATTCTAAGACATAGCTTTTAAAAAGCTGAGGTTTTGTGTTATAACCTAATACTTAATTTACTCAGGGGAAAAAAAATCATATTATCTGTTTAAGCAAAAACTACAGGGACACAAACAAAAAAATCACGGTATTGTCTGATCTACAAAATATGCACCATCAATAGTGAAACATGTACGGTCCTCAGGATACTTTCAGTTGGAGGCTTCAGGATGGAGCAGGCAATAATAACCCATGTGGAAAGCAGAGAGTTTGGGGAAGAAAGGGTGGTGTCTGGAGAGCCACAGGGTCATTGCCCAGGGGATTGCCACACTCAATCCATAGACACCCAGGTCAGCCAGTCAGTCCGTCTCTAGGTGATCAGCACTGGAGCTCTGCTTCTTTTTTCCTATTTAACAGCAGTTCAGGTGAAGTCAAAGCTTGTTCTTCCTTATTTATAATCCTTTTTCCTTAACTGCTTGCACATACAGGCTCTGAGCTAGGAGCTCCTTTGGTTATTTGCTTGCTGACCCATTTGACCTTTTTCTTGAATTTGGTGAGTATGTGCCTAGCTGTAAACGGCAGAAACCCAGTCATGAAATACAAAGGAAAAACAACATCCCAAGATTAATTTCTGTATTTTTCATCCTACCAGGCACACAACATCCACTCTACTTCCACAGATAGCCCATGGTTTGGGTTTTGTTTTTTTTTTTTTTCTGCAGGCCTTTTAAACTTCTGGCTTCTTTCTGGTTGAGACCATTATTTGTATTGATTATCTAAAGCTTAGATGATACGTGTTCCAGATCATGCTATGTAAGACAGGCCAATCACAGCTGAACTCCAATTAGACTTGTCAGAGTCCTACCAGAGCAATGCACATAATACTCTATGGATATCAGGGTGGCACAGTGTTATGAGTGCAGTGGGGATGTACAAAATGCAGGCATGCATACAGGTGCAGAGTGGAAGATGTAGTTTTCATAGGACACACACTTGCCTCTAATTGAAGTTTTTTTCCTGTGTGGTTATAGGATAAGTATGGGTATGGTCAAATCATTTGGGAAGAAAACTGATACTTAAAAATGAAAAAAAATAAAGGGTCGAATGTCAGCCCCACTGAAAGGAGGGGGTTTGTCTGGGTAAAGTCTGTAGGAAGATTAAACCAATATTCAGAATCATATCGAGGTTATCAAGATGGGAAAAAAAATCACCCAGCTATCAACTGGATGTATAAGGTCACTGTAATTTCTTGAAAATACAGTTAACTCAGGAAAGCAAGGATTTTGGAATAACTGCAAGGATTCATGTTGCAACTTAAGCATTTGTAGGCTTATTTTAGAAAACAGTCTATTTCAAGACCTACTTTATTCATATTTCTGCATTTTCTTTTTGGTTTCTTTACTTATATATGGCCTTCCTGTACTTACAACATCCATCAAATTGTGCAAGATACAGTAAGAGGATATAATGAAACTGCAATCACTGAAAAGAGAAGCTTAGGAAAAATTAAAGCTGGCGGCCTTTCTTTCCAAATCAAAGAGATTAGGGAACTGCAAAAAATTACTGCAGCAAAAAATGGCAATTTCTACAGGGAATCTGTCCCTTGTCGCTGTCACAATGGATCCATGGTGAACGGTCTTAACAAAGTTAAATCATATATGTCAGAATGAGCACAGGAGTGAAGAGGAAGCTGTTCTGTGGAAGGATTTTAATGAAACTAATAATTTGGCCTTGCACATATCTTTTTGACACAACTTAAGGTTTCAATACTATGTTGAAGGGGTAAGGTGCAATTTTTTTATTACACCTTCCATTTTACTGAGCAGGAAGAAAAATTTATGCGGTATAGCTGACTCTGCCCTTTTGTGCACCCTGTCTTCTGCATTAGATACTTGCCCTTTTTTGCAGCAATGTTTGTGAACCATAACGACAAATAGCAGCAATTTTTTTTTTTTTAAATGAAAGCCGTTTAATAGCTCTCCCCTCTCGTTCCGTAGCCATAAGCATGGTGCCTTATTTCAGAGGTCGGGGTAGGCTGTGGTGGGGGGAAAACAAGCCAGAAGAGAGAGTTATTGCTGATTGAGAAGTGGGTGAGGGAGCGGGAGTGAGAGCCGCCCTGCCTGCGCCCGTCTTCAGAGCCAGGAAGGGATGGGGCTACACTGCCATTACTCCTGCTTCCCAGAAAAGTGATCCTATTTCAGGCACCCCATTAGTACTGAGTGAGCTCTAAGTGCAGCCACTCAGGGAGCTTGGAGAGTCCTCTACAGAGTCATTTCACAATATTGATGTGCCTTTTCATGTCCTCTTTCTCCTTATTTGATTTAGTTCAATGGTTTCAGATGATGCCGTTGGAGGTGAACTGCTCCAAATGAGAATAAGTACCAGGGCTTCAAGCTTACAGACTCAGTCAGTGGCTTGGGGTTTAAGGATGTTCTAAACCTACCTTTTTCCACATGCTAGAGGACCCATTATGCCCCTCTTAAACTGCATTCTTGTCAAGGAACATGTACCGGTCATTAAAGCTGCTTTTTCCTGAATTTTTAGGTTAGGTTTCCTTTTTAACACAGTAATGAACACTTAGGTTGGCAATATGTCTTTTGTCATCCAATTTTTTTAACTCAATGTCCTATGACTGATCTAGCTGTGAAGGAGGTGTCATTACATAAAAAAAATGAATATTGGATTAAGTGTTGAACTGTGGGTGGTTAGCCATGGCTATAGGGCTGTGCAATCAGAAAGGCAAATGTCTCCAACCTGAATTTTTGTTTTTATGAATTACCCTTCTTTCAGTAGCCATTGCAGCCTAGACCTAAAGTTACAGAGGAGTTAAAATGGCTAAAGTCCACTGACATGCAGTTCAACATGTATTCTAAACCTGAGAAAAACCCATGTTCTTACTGTCACTAAATATCAGCCAGCAAGGGACAGCAGGGCTGGCCCTTGTCAGGAGGAGGTTGCTGCCATGTGCCCCCATCAGGGCCTTGGCATTCCCTTTCCGACAGAGCCACGGCCCGGCAGCATTCTGGCAGTCTTTTCAAGACCTGAAACGCATTTTCAAAGACTAAGTTCGGGCTCCACTTCAGTGTTCTTCAGGAAGGGAAAATATGCATCATCCTCTTCTGAGAAAGGGCAGAAAAAAGATCAGTGTAGACATATTTCAGCTGACTATGAAGTTTCAATAATATGTAGAACATAAAGAAAATTAGTAAGCTTAGGAACACTATGTATGCATGTCTCATTCTCAGCAATTGGTCCCTTTATTATTCTTCTTAAACTGAAAACAAGCAGTCAGAGATGATAAAAGATCTCTAATAATTTGTAATAATAAAGCTTAATGCATGGTAGAAGATATGAAGACCTCAGTAAATTAATACAGAAAAGTAAAAATTTCCTTAGGAAACTAAAGAAAAAGGGAAGATTTTATTAATTTACATTTCCACATGTTATTTTTCTGTCTTGAGTTCTTGTTTACGATGCAGAGAATGCATTACTGAAGAAATGGTGGTGGTCGCTGGGTGTCCAACCATATGCACGTCTTTATCAAAAAAGCATTCACCATCATTACTGAATTACACTGGGAGACTGGCAGTGGCAAGCTTTTGCAGCTCTCCTCGGTCACCAATGTCCTCTGGAGATCAAGGTGAAGTGTCCTGATACTGAAACCGGTGTTGGGAGACAAAGTTGAGAGAGACAGAGGGAGTACTACTTTCATAGTGCCAGGCCTGAAAGCACATTGGGCTGACAAGGTCTGAGGCTGGGAGGGGGAGAGTAAAGCTTTGTAACATGTACTGAAGATAATGCAAGGAGACACAAGAACAAACTGAGGCATTTTTGATAACCAGAGCAAGCCTAATAATTTTTAGAATTATTAACAATTTTATTTTTAAAATAATTAAATAGCAAAAAAAAGTGAATAGCAACAGTTGAGCAAGTGGCTCAAGAATCTGCAATAATGCTTTGTACCTGAACTGCTATGAAAACAGCAGTTTTCCAAACTCTAGTCTGTGATACTGACCCAGAAAAACTGAACCCCAAAATTTTTAGTTCTAATATTTAATACGACAGAGGCTTAATGGAACCTATATATTGGTATGGTGTTCCACTGCCTTTCCTCACCAAGTGGTAAATAAGCTTCAAGGTAATTTTTAATCTATATGTAAATTAGGCATTATTATATTGTCTGTAGCAAGAATCAGCAAACAAGTAAGGACAGGTGACATTTGCAGAGAAACAATACAAAAAGAAGACAAGTTCTTGTCCAACACTGAGACATTGAGGGACATGATAGATTTGGGTTGTTCTAAGGACAGTTCAACAAGTTTGTTAGCAGTGAAGTGGTTTATTTTTTCAGCACTTACTGTTCTTGCTTAGCAGGCAAGTGCTGTTTCTCTCCTCTGAGACACATACTGTATACCTGTGGGCACAGGTTACACTTGCGTTCTTAATTTTGTCTGTTGTGCGCAATGCCATTAACTAGGCGAACTCAGGAGCCACCCTTACCATTGCCACAGAAAGCAGTGAACGTGGCACAATACTACCAGCCCCTCAGGAAGGTGGGAACTGCTCTGCTCATGGCTCTGCTTCAGTATAGTCCTGGCCAAACCACCTGGTTGAATGAAGGACCACTCGGTAGCACCAGAGGTCAGTCAGAACTGGAGTTGCTATGGATGGCACCATTTCTGGAAGGGTTGCTGTTCAGTTCAGCTATAAATGGAGCACTCTCTCTCTTGAGATCCTGCTGTGAATGGGTACTTTAAAAGTACTTGGAGATCTTTGGTTGGCTGGTGTGATAACAGTAATGGGCAGTTATATGAGTAAGGCAGCCTTTTAAGTTTTTGAGGAGGAATGTGGTGACCTTCCTGGAACATCACATGTGAAAGGGGAACTGTGCAGGCAGAAAGGCAGCTGAGCAGCCCTCACCCATGACCAGAAGGGAAAGGTGGACAGTTGGGGCCACTGCAGCCAGCAATCAGCTCACTCCAGAGCCTCTGCACGAACAGCTCCATCCTGTGCTGCAGTGGGGTGGTGGGGGGCATGACAAGCAGCTCTTGTCTCCTGCCTGTGGGTTATTCTGGAGTTCATTTCCCCCTGGGCTGCACGGCCTGTATCTCTCTGTTGTACAGAGATTTTGGTGTGAAGCACAAGGTCAGTTTGGCTTCCCAGAGGCATGACAGCAGTAGGGTTGTATGCACTGGTGGCATTAAATGTGTTACAAAAATTCATGGGTTGAAAAGATCTTCACATCTGATTCACAGAATGAATTCTAGCAGGATACTTGGTTTAATCGTTCTCCTGATTCCACTGTTGTTCCATTTTCTGCATTAATCACCTGCTGCAAAACTGGAGAGAGGAATGAAATCTTCCATCTGAGAGAGAGAAATAAAAGGAGAGGGGATGATTTCTAACCCCATGCTGACAAAGAAATCTTTCCAGAAGTGAAGGGAGCGTAAAGATCTATAGGGATGTTTTTCCAGAAGTCTGCAAACAGACTGCCATAGTAGCTCACAACATCATCTGTTAGCTTAAATAGTCCATATCCTTCTCCAGTGTTTACTCTGCTGTATTCAGGGAGAATCACATCCTTGCTGGATGTTCTTTTTCGCTGGTCACAACAAGCTGTGCTTCTTCAGTTCTTTTGAATAAATTTAGTTCTCCATTGCCGAGCTCAGAATGGGTTAATACAAATTGCAGAAGTGCAAGGGAGAGCTATGAAGGTGAAAATCCATGACCAAAATAGTGCAAGAAAGCAAGGGCTTCTGAAGTGCTGGATTTGGTTACAATATCTCAGACTTTTTGGAAGGGACAGATTTCTTCCCTGAAGGTCTCCGTGTAACAGTGTTTGTCAAAGGGCAGCATGGTGTCCTTTTACAAGTTCTGGCATAGTTCTATCCAAAAGTTTTTGGTTTTATATGGGCTGCCAGGTGGGTTTGGTCTTATCTATGCATCCAATTAAATCCAAAGTAATCTCCAAAGTATGGTTATTATGCTATTGGTTCATACTGTGATCCCTGCCAAGCTGGACAAGGCAATGGGAGCGGAGCTGACAAGGTTCAGTGGAGCAGTGCAGATGCAATGCCACAGGGATCCATACCTTTGTGCACTCGATCCATACCTTTGTGCACTCCGGAGCACTAATGTCGGGCGGGTGTGGGGAGAGTGGGCTTTTCTGGCTAGAGAACTTTCAGAAGACTGCCTGCATAAGGGTTATAAGAAAGAAATATGCATTTGTGCAACAGCACGGACAACTATATTATTGAGAGCAGGCAAAGAAAATAGTAATGCTGCCAGATGCCTTTTGTTGGGAGAAAACCCCCTACCCCAAACCCTCTAAACATCTATTAAAGGTATTTATGTGGGAGTGTAGGGAACATGGCAGCTTGCAGACCAGCACCTTAAGCACTAAATCAGCAGGTGACCCTTGTTCAAGATATCAGTTAAGAATGTGATAAACTTTGGAAAGGTTTCCATTCTGCCCAAACTTCAGCTGATGCACAATTCCCACTGCATCTGAGTACACACTTAAAACCTGATTCAGCAAGGCACTTCAGTGACTTACTTCTTGTTCAATGATTTCCCTCCTTGACTTGAGTTACTCTGCTCTTACGAACTTAAGAATAGCACAAGAAGCTATGACAAGTCAGTCTTCCTTTCCTGCAAGGCTCCCTAAGTAGCCTCTTCACCTTAGATACCTTGATTAAAAAGATTCATTTTTTAAATTGCTGGTTGCTGTTGACTGGTCAGTCAGCTAGAAGGATTCTTGACAGGTTCACGATCTTCTGCTGCAGACTGATGCAGAAAAAGAAATTGAAGAGCAAGAAGTATAATACTTCTGATAACAATCAGAGCAAAAACTCAAGAAAGGGAGAAAAGATCTCAGCTTGTACTGTCTTAAATCTGAGTCTCCCTTGGAGGGGGTCCTTTAAGTGGGAACACCTATGAATGTGTTCACTGCATAACAATTTCAGTGCTTACTTTGTACATAGAATAGTGACAGAGTGCTGGTAGAATATATTTTTATCACATCAGCTGTGTTTCACCTCTCCCATTTGGCTGAGTGCTCATGGAACTGGTCACTGGAAGTTTTGGGGTCCGTACATTTAAGATAATTTTTTTCTTGTTTACAGTTCACCTTAAGATGACAAATGTTGTTGTAGGCACCTGGGCACCTATGTCACACTGCAGGATCAGAACACTGAAATGTAACAGTGGAAAAAAAAAATCTGTACAATATTAATGATGTCTGGTTTTTAATTTTTATGTAGTTTTTGTTTGGTTTTTTATGAAAAACTATTCACTGTCAGAGTTAAAGAACCTGAAGAAAAGGATTTGGAAGGCTAACCCTGGAGCCAAATTGGCGTGATTAGGTTCACCCCTTTTTGCATTTTGCTTGTGAGAATACTGCAGTATGAAATTCTCTGGCAGTGGTTGTACTCTACAGATTTTCCATTAAAAGTTTTTATGCTCCACAGTCTAATGCAATGACTTTGAGAATCAAACAGAACAAGGAAATCTTCATACAGTTAGCATTAAAACCTAGAAAAAAAATTACATCTACAAATCATATCCAGTTTGTAATTTTTGACTGTTTCAAACTTTTGACTGTATTCAAACTGGTTTTCTGCCTTTTTTTTTAAAAAAAAAAAAAAGCATTCTACTCCCCCCTTGAAAGAAAACAGAGAAAAAAAGAATGAGATTCTAATCCTAGAAGCCAGTGGACTTTGAAAACAAGAAAGCACACTTTAAAACAGAGCTCTTGGTCTTCTGGAGATGCTCAAGTGTCATCAATAATGCTCCAAGGAGCACTGCCATCCTTTTCAAGCCTCAGCATACCTCACCGTTTGGGAAAGCTGTGGCAGCAGTACATGGCCTAATGATATTAAAATGAATACATATCAGGAGGATTTCCCAGTATTTGAAACATGTACCATCCCACATGCCTTTTGTCATGAAATTAACTCCAGTGGATGGCAAAGAGCCCATGAGTGTCTATCATGCAGGAGTAAGCCATGTAATAGCCCTTGGCAGCAGCTGGATGTTCTTAACAGGATCCTCAGGAGATGTTGCTCTTCCTCTTTTCCAGCTGAGGAATTAAGTCCTGAAACTGGGGAATAGCTAATCCTGCAGTAGCTGAGAAACAGGGAACAAGTAATTCCCATGTTCACACGCTCTTTTCCACAGTGAATGTAATTAATGAGCAACCATCCCAATACTGGTAAAGCTGCAAGAAAAGAGGAAAGTTTGTTTCCTACTAGCTTCAGACCAGCTGCTCCTGAGGCCCTGAACAGTCAGTTTACATAGTTTGTCTGGTGGGTTTGGGTGAGGTGTATCAAGAGCTGTTCCTTTCTCATTTGTCCTGTCCAGTCCCATCACCTGTCTCAGGGAGTATAATTTCAGGCTATTTTGGCTCAATCATAGCTTTTCCAGTTATCCTGTCCCATCTTAGGCTCAGCCATGGCAGGACCTTCTGTGGAGGTCTTACACAATGTTCTCCATTAGCATCTTCCTTCCTGGCCTCAGTTAAAAGATCTGTCTGTCCATCTGGGATGTGCTCACTGCTTGCTGCTTCCCTGACCATCCTGGCTTCCCACAAAGCTGACATACCTTTCAGCTCCTGCTGAAAACACGTGGCTGCACTTGTAGCCTTTGCTTGTAGCTGTCACAGAAGAACAACCCTCTAGACCTCAGAGACAGGGTCTGACATTCACAGTGGGAAAGGAGGGAAAAAAGCAAACGGAAAAACTTGCACCGTCTCCCTGGCTTGCCACAGCAACTCGGGAGAGGTAGAGACAGAAATATGAAAGGTGCAGAGTTCAAGGACAGTGACACATTTTCATCCTTTGTGTGGGAAGGACTCTTGCAGCTCTTTCTGTAATGACCAACCACCTCAGCTGACAGGAGGCAGCGGCTCCAGCCATCTCTCCAATGGGGTGCTCACTGTGTCCGCAGTGTGCTCTGCTGGCTGGCTCTCCACCCAGAGACTTTGTAATGGTCACCCCCAGAGGTCAAGCCTGAGATGCAGTGATGATTCTGAGAAGACTGCAGTCAGCTGAGGTGCGTGAACCCAAGTCACTCAAAGGTAGGTATTCCCACAGAAATACCTGTTCTCTGCATCCACGAGGGGCAGGGTGACAGGGTGGCCGTGATGAACAGCAGTAAGGGAGAATCTGCTTGGACATCAAGAGTAGTTTCTGACGTTACCCAAGCCCTGGAATAAACCACCCCAGGAGGCCCTGGGGGTCTGCAGGAGCTGGTTGGATGTACCCCTGGCTGGAGTGGCTGTGGTGGTGCTGCTTCAGCTTCAGAGCAAGGGAACAACTAAATTGATTGCAGCTTCTGCTAAGCTTCATGATTTTACAAGTGTATTGCAGTGTGTAGAAGAAAAAGAGACTGCAATATCACAAACTGTAAAGTGTTCTCACTGGAACCACGTCTAATTAGATCAGCCCCTCTATCGCCTGCCAAAAAAACCCCTCAAACTAGTAAAAAGTGGAACCAAATGCTGGAACAGCACTGAGGAAGCAAAGCTGTGCTGATGAAGAAACGTTGTCACTTTGCAGAGGAATGTGACAGAATATCTCATGCCACTCCAGAAGAAACAACACTTTTTTCATCTAGAAAGGCATAAATTTTAAAGGCTTATCAACCGAAATGAAATGGTGGCGTGCCTAGAAGACAAGCTAGCAGTCTGCAAAAATGAAGACAACAGCATCAATGAATCTACTCAGGATTTTAATTTCTGGCTATGTTGTATATTATGTTTATTTGGCACTTCATTGCTGTACTGGGATTATAACCCTTCTGCTTAAAAAGTATAGACTCCTGCCTGATAAATTAATGAAGACTATCACAGAGCAGGAGTAGAGAATGAAAGCTCTACAACACAGATCATTACAATCAAATGGTCTTGAAAGGAGCCATTAAACTTTTAAATGGCATTAGGGTTCTTAATTCAGAAAGAAAGAAAGAAGCAAAAGCAAGGATGGAAGGAACGGATTCACAAGAATGGAAATTTCAGTATTTCACCTTCAGAAAGAAAATAATGAGTTGTTTGGCAGGTATTATTGCCCAAGACCCCTACTTATAGTCTTTTCTATGTTTAGCACAGGACTGAGCATCGATTCATATTCTCTAAGTAATGCAGCTCTGCTAAGAGGCATTGATCTCGGTTAAACGACATTTAGTGTTTAAAAAATCAAGAGTACTCAGATGTCTTAATAAAGCAAGGTCAGGAAGGAAGAGAGGCCTTTATAGCAGACTCCTTTTTTCCACTTATACTCCTCAGATCACAACTAAAAAGTAATAATTTCTGTAAGCAAAGTATTTCATATTAGAAATGACAGTTTCAGTACGGTGTCTGCAGTATGGAGACTCTCCCCGTGCACACCAGAAGGGGTCACTGTTGAAAGCTAAATCATCTTCAACAAATCTGCATCAAGAAAGTACATCTCCCTGAGCCTGTACCTGCAGAGTAATAAAAATCCATGTAACTGCTTTTCTCCATCTTCCTAATGTATAATGCCCTGTCATGAAATAGCTCTAAAATGTCCAGTCTTAACTAAAACTTATGCTACTGATCTTAAGAGGAATAAGTGCATGTTTAAAGATTCTAGATGAAAAAAAAAAAACCAAACCAGCCCTGCCCAGATCTGGAGTGATTGTTTAATGGATAGAAAATATTAGCACAGAGCTTAGAAATGATGAAGCTACAGAAACGCTAAGTGCTAAGACAGCAAATACATGCAGCAGCCATGCAGTATTTTGTACGTGCATAGGTACGTGACTCTCAGCTGCAAAGTAGTCAGACAATTTTGGGAGATCATTTACCTACCCCAGAACAGAGACAAACATGAAATTTTCACTCTGGGAAACTCCTTTTGAATCTACACAACATATATGTCTGCAAGAGTCTGGAAGGGAGTGAAGACAAAGGTCCTTGAAGATGTACCTTATTAAATGGAGTTTCTTTGGAAACACTGTGCTTTGCGTATTTCAGTTTCCTTTAAGTCGCCATAGCTACTTGACATCATTGACTTTGGCAACAACCTGATGAGGATGATCAGCTCTTCAAAAATCAGTGATCAGGTAAAATGCTATAAAAACATTCAAGAATTTCCTCAGAGATTACATATTCAGAACACTGAATTATCTTTTCACTGAGCATAGCATATTGCAAAGGGAAAAGACCTTTAAGAAATGATTTTAATTTCAGTGATTGGAAGTCCACCACAGTCAAGTAGGTCATTCCTCTAGGAACACTTATGAAAATGTGGATGGTTTTATGACATTTTGGTCTTACGGAGTGAGCAGCAAGCAGCCTGAAGCCACAGAGGCCCGGGGCAATGTGATGCCATTGCTGTGGGCTTGTCCCACCTGCATGGGAACATGGCAAGGACAGTCTGTGGTGGGCTCTGGTGGGAGGAGGAGTACATTCAGTAGCAACTCCTTCTTGGCAAAAGGTGGGGAAATTGGATGTTTGGACAGAAAGAGTTCAAGTTTGAAATAACAGAATGGCAGAAACAGGGAAAAGGAGGTTTTAGAAGGGCAAATGAATTTAGAGGGAAAGAGGAACATTGGCACAAGTGCTTGGGGGAAGAAAGGGTAGTAGTGGGGTTTTCCTCATTTTATTTCTCTTTTTGAGAAGACGGGCCTAAATTTTATGATGCAAGCTATCTGTTCCTCCAGATAAAAAAGTACAGCTGTGTTGGTTGCTTGTTTAGCACCCTCATGAATTGTTTGTGGAATAGAAAAGTTACTACTCACATCTTCTGAGATGGAGACATCACCTGTAGTTTATTTCAAATACAAAGCAAGAAAGTTTACGAAACTTTCCTGTTTTGATTGCATTATTATTAGTATTACTAATTTGGCTAATTCTACCTGTGATAGGAATGTTCTGGGTGTGACACCATGTAATTGCAGTCCGTGTATAAAAAGTCTGCCCTTAGGAATTACTTCTGTCATCAGCATTTACCATAACTGAGACAAATTTTTGTTCTTAAAGTAGCAAATGGCTGCAATGAAGTAAACAGAAAACAGATATTTATTTTTTTTTAAAATAAAAAGGCTTCATATTTAAGTTTCCAGTTAGTATTGTTTGGTAATCTTCTGCATGACTAGTTTTGTGCTTGTGCGTTGGTGCTGGTTCCTTCATCTTGGCACATTTTAAATTTCTACAGCACCATGTGCTGCGTGCCTCATTACACAGGAGTGATCTATGACAAGCAGACGTGTTTATACATGCAACCATTTCTAGGACCTTGGAACTGGCAGAAAAACCAGCATCTTGTGCACAGTCTGTTTCTCCAATTCTCGTGTGCTAGCTTGATCAATCCAGTTGTTTCCCTTGGACTTTACAGATACAGAAATAGATTGTTACAATATGTTCAGCTGATGCCAAGATATACTAAGTTCCCTACTTAAAAGAGCAGGGTTCATTTCACAATTCATATCATACTCATGATAAGTGCTCAGCAAATAATTGCGTATCATTTGACATTTTAAAATCAAGATTGTCTGCAGCACAAACAAAGGTTATGAGTCTGGTACAGAAATTATTAGGTAAAGAGCTGTGATCTGTGTTAGGCAGAAGAGCACACTACGTGGGCCCTTACCTGCCTTAAAATTTAACTCAAAAATATCTCCAAAAAGCCCTAGATGTATAGCAAAGGAGAGGCTGGTTGAATTTTAGCGGGAAAATGACAGAAAACAACCATATGTCCATCTGTAGAGCCCTGGAAGCTCTGTGATTCCCTGGTAGCCCTCTAAGCTGTTGCAGTTGTGGAGTACAAACTGCTTTTCTTCTTCAGACCACCATGACCTGACTACAACCTGAGGCCAACATGATGCTTCTAAAATGAACATACAGAAGCACAAGTAAATATTCTCAAAAGTATTCAGGAAACAAGCATCGACCTTGCTAAAGAAAACCACCCTATTTATTTCAAAATACTTACTATAGCATAGCTGTAGCTGCTATAGCATAGCTGCTGCATGATTACTGTGTATAGAATTTTTTTTTAATTTATTTGTGCTTGAAATACTGTCTTTTGTAAAGCTGACCAGTTTTGTAAACTGAACCTGTCATTGCATTTCTATCCTCTCTCAGATTTTGTATGTGCAGTTGACATAAAATAATGTCAAATACAACCAAATGCCTGGATTACAAGAAGCACACTTTCATTATCATGCATTCTGAACTCTTTGTCACCTATAATTTAGGGTATTTTTTTTGACCATATCATACTTATGTAGATATATTTGTGCATTTGCTTATATGTGTGTGTATATAGATATCTATATAATATTTACATAGAACAAATGCCTGATTGTCTGAATAATAACAGGAGATTTCTTTGCAGATTCCTTCAGTTCTTCTTTGGAAATTTTTGCCACTGGCTTTCCAATAATAATCCAGTGAATTTCTGGGTATTAGCTGCTGCTCTCTTCTCGGGAGCGGTTAGGAGCACAAGAAATATCCTTGCATGTCCGAGCCCGTGTCAGTGTGTTAAGCTGATCTGGCCTCGGGTCAGCTTGGCAAGCAGCATATTTCTCATCTCTGTGTTGCCATCACAGGAGACGGCAGCAAACAGGCACCCACAGGAGCAGACCATCCTCTCCGCTATTCTGGCACAGGCAAATGAAGTATGCGCAGAGACAGTGGCGTGCTATGTGCTCGGTTGATGTCACGGAGACAGATGACAGTAAAAGGCAAAGCTCCTCTCACGGGGATAAGGCGCGTGCTAGTACTCCTTCCCTTTGCAGGACTGCTCTGAAGCAAATAGATCTTCTGGAGGAATATTTTACTTTGCTGCAAAGCCACTAGCATGATTATTGTGTAGGGAAAGTTCCTTTCTGTGCATTCATTCTGCATCAATATCACATGTTTTAACAGAGCTAGAGGGTGATGGTCCAACACATCTTCCTACTCCACCCCAAATAAAGCTGCAGCTCTCTCCCGGTGCAGATGTAAGGCACTCAGTAACTCCAATGGGAAAAGCTGTGAGCAGGTCTGTGCTGGAAAGTACTCCTGCGATTTCTCCAGGTCCAACCAAAGAAAGCAGATTTACCAGTTTAACTGCTTGTACTTCAGAGCTTTGCTGGAAGACATTTTTCCTCCAGCCAATGTAGGACTTTATAGTCATGTTTATACGACAGAATTACCCATTCAAACATGGTCACTCCAAAACATAATTTTGGGTCATGCTGTGCAAATGGCCATCAAATCTGATCAAACCCATGCGGATTGCATCAGGCTATGAATACATCTGCATTGCATCGTAGGTGTGTGGGGGTAAATTAATCACTGTGATCTGGCACACCCTCCTGGCAGCTTAAAATAAAATGTTACTGATTTTTTTATTAGATCCAAAATTGTTTTAAGATTCTTTCAGAGCAAGCATTCTGCCCCAAACTAGTTTTCTGCCATTTGAGTAGTCTAATGAGCAGAATATTTGAGGATCTCTAATTTGTAATTATGCTTATACTTACTTCACCAAGGGCATCATATGTGAAGCGTCACCTCATTTCATAGCTAGCAGTTAAGAGACAGATATTAAATATGCTGTTGTGGATCAGCCAGCAAAACTGTAGAAATAGGTATGGAGGTAAGAGTTCTTCACACTCACTCCAGTTCCTGAACAGTCAGTCTGTCTTTTAATATGGGCAATGATACAAATGATACTTAGACACAGATGCAAATACAGCATCATATGTCCTTGCATGGAACTGAGATGCATTAGGGACACTGTACATTAGTATGCTCTGTGTCTTCTCTCAGAGATAGACTTACACCTGTATTTAAGATAAAGCTTTGATGTTTTCTTTGTTGTAGGAAAAAACTCACCCCATCAACATCACTGAAAGGAACATCCACTGATTGGGTAAGTATTTCTGCCTGTGGGCAGAAAAAGATTTACTTTTCATTTTCATAGCACATTTTATGTCAGTAAAGCCAAGCAGTAACTTTTTTCTCTACCACCAAAAATAATACCTTTAGAGGAAACATACAGACTTGCTCTATGAAATCACTCTTTTGTCATGTTTATGTTTTCTATCCATTCTTAAAAGTGAGTCACTGTTTTAACAAATTTAATTCCTATTCTGTGTGTATTACTGAATAAAAGAATACCGGGATTCACCATTTTCAATGGCAACTTGGTATAGTTGCATCCTTCACTGCAAACATAGCACTCTTCTTGAGCTTTCTGAAGACAGCTGCAGAGAGGAACTCTTTCAAAATGGATAAAACTTGAGTACTAAAAATGTCTTTTCTCCCAGTTAGCTTCTAGCTGAATCTTCAAGCTTATTACAAAAGTGGCAATGGAAGAAGTTCCCAAGAGAGAAAAAAAACCCCTTTTTGCTCATAGTCCTTCCATTTCTGTAGTTTATGCTATGTTATATATCTGAAATTCAGACAGGATCAAGCTCATTTAAGAGATAATTAGAGAGCTAAGTGTCAGCCAGCCCTATACTTAAAATTGTCAGGATCTCCTTGTCAAAGAATAGCCAAACATCTGCTCACCTAAGGTACACAGAGAACTCATTTCTCTTCTGGGTAATTCCTAGTTGAGGAATTCAGTGGTAAAGAATTAGTACTTCCTCTGCCAGAATACCTTGTAATTATCTATGTAAGCCATCAGATATACATGGGTAGTGGTCTTTATGGTTGAATCAAGGCTGTAATTTTTGCTTTTTTTTTTTTTTTTCCTTTTACACAGTGCTCTATTATTTCAACAAAGAAGCATGTAATAAAGCATGGAAGACTTGTATAAATGAGCCTCACTCAAGCAAAACTCTTTTTAATGCATCCCATATAAAACTCAAGATGAAAATTCTAGGCAGGTTTATGAGGCACTTAAGTGACCATCCACACTCATGCACTGGACCTGTGCATACAAAGGAGATGGGGTTTGAAGTAGACAAGAGATTTCATGGTGCAAAGAGCTACCAAAAACTAGTTTATTCCTCCCAGCAAGCGCACATGCTTGTAAAGCAAGTCTCTTGGCGGAGAACAAGGAAGTATAAATAACTGTAGTTTTCCATGTTCTCCACCACTGTGAAATGGAGCACAGCCCATAAAACCTGTGATGTGTTATGTACAGCAACAATGCGTCTGACATCCGTATGGCGCACATGGTCTTGCAAGAGCGGGCAGAAAGAACATAGGAAAAACAGTGGGAGCACATGAGAATGGAAATAAATAAATTCCCTATGTTCTCCTTTCACTGAAGGTAAAACAAGGGGTTGAAGTAGATGACTGAAGGTACCAGCCTCTTATCCTGCAACAGCGGTTTTTACATGCCTCACCTGCAAGTTGATAAAAGGCAGGAAAGTAGAGGTGTTAGGGTATGCCATGTGAAACTGAGGATGCAATTCCTTCCTTTGAAGATACCATCTGCCTCTGAACAGGCTTTTCTAAAAAGGGTAAGAGAACATGCTCTATTTGGGAGTGGATGTAAAGGACAAATCCTAACTGATCACAGACCTGACAAGACATATGTGGAAAAACAAGACATAAGAATATTTCCAAGGAAAGGGCAGTGGAAGACATGCAATAAAACAGAATTACCTGGCATGGGTTCAGTGCTCGTGCCAATTCTAGAAGGTGTTTTGGGAGTTATCATGCTCTGAATAATATGAGTATCCCCACACTTCAATGGAGGCAAGCCTCAGATAGTACAACAGCAGTACAGGAAGAGCTGGAAAGGGATGGCTGACAAAAAGAGCAAAAATTATGCTTTTAAATTGAAGTCTGACAAATATCAACCATAGGATAGAGTCCAAACACTCATTGTTATCAACGTGAAGTAATTGTGGTTTTAACTCACAGTTGCATGCTAACCCCTTTTGCACCAACATTCCTGTCTCACATTGTGGTGGGGAAAATGCATCTGGTCAAAAGGGCAGCTCTAGCTCTCCTTGCATCCCTACCACCCCTGTTGTGCTGGGTCCAGAAAACACATTGCTGTATGTTCAACTCCAACAGACCTGACCTAATGGAAAATGAATCCACACAGAATAACAATCTTTTATATTTACAACATGAAACATTTTGCAGTGGGTTGATCTGCTCGAGGGGAGGAGGGCTCTGCAGAGGGAC
>BOSO01026380.1:17616-42761 GCA_018403395.1 Gorsachius goisagi | reverse complement strand
GCCATTGACCACTACCCTCTGGATGCGACCATCCAGCCAGTTCCTTATCCACCGAACAATCCACCCATCAAATCCATAGCTCTCTAATTTAGAGAGAAGGATGTTGTGGGGGACCGTGTCAAAGGCTTTGCAGAAATCCAGATAGATAACATCCATTGGTTTTCCTTGGTCCACTGTTGTTGTCACACCATCATAGAAAGCCACTAGGTTCGTTAGGCAGGAATGACAGTGGGTCACATACAGTTTCCAAAGGCTGGTGCTTCCATTTGTGCTGTCTGTGAGACCCTGCCCAGAGGAGCAACCCGGAGTAAGAGAAAGGAAGAGTCCCAGACACGCACGTTTCATTCACTGCAATCTCCTCCTCTTCGGCGTTTTTCATTTACTCACACTGTAACAAATCATGTTTCCCAGTCCATTTTTTTGGCTATGCACTTCTATGCCCTATCCATTGGCTCTTATGCTATCTATTCCTGAAACATAATGGATTTATCTCCATCTTTAAGGACCTTCTTAGCCTATCCCCATCTTATCTATCTCACTGAACACTCAGTTCTCATCCCTAACAACGTGGTGATGCCCATCAAGAAAAGAAACAGATTTTCAAACCAGTACCTTATGCTGCCTGTTAGACTCACTGGATGCCCACACATTTTGGAGCTGCTTCTTATTTTCAGGGTGACCATTACCGTAGCCCTCCTCACAACTCTTCTAGGTTCCTAAAAGCCTGTGTGTCCCTGTCCACGGCAGGGGGTTTGGACTAGATAATCTTAAAGATCATCCCAACCCAAACCATGCTATGATTCTAATGATCTTTCTGATTGCTTGTGCTCTCTCATCTGCCTGACTCTGCCTCTCATACCACATGTTCCCCTGTGGTGTCAACTCTTTCTGCACCATATTTGAATAGCTTTTAGCTATCAGGAATCTTTCTGCTGCTAATCCAATGTTTGTAAGGCAGAGGACATAGCCATGGAGCAGAGCAGAACAAAGATCTCCCTGCTCCAAGTCCCAACTAGGTGATCACACTATGGTGTGGTCTCCTTCTGACCCTTGAATCCTGCACTCCTGGCCCCACTTTCATTAGGAAGGGATGAAAACACCTAAACCCAGAAGGTTCATTAGCCTGGTGGCAGGTGGCAAAGCTACCCAGGGGATGGGACTTGTGAGCTGTCAGATGTCCCATCACCTGGTCATGAGTCCCCACCAGGAACGGAGCACACAACCACAGACAGTTAACCTCTCAGCTGGATACCCACCTCCAGAGAGGGCTGTACGGTCTGGCTCCAGGGTGAACACAGGCAGCTAATGTGCTTCCCAGAGGCAGGCATCCAAGCTCCAGAGAGGGACAGGAGCTCAGACACTGCCTTTGCCTATTTCTAGGGAAACCTCCATCCAACATTTTGACTTTCTGGAGGGCTGCTCTCAAGCTCCCAGCTCTCTCCATGGATCGTTTCCGCAGGCCTTGGACCACATTAAGGCAATCTGCATCCTACCTTGCCTCTCAGGGTTTCCTTTTCCTTCCAAACAACAATGCTACAGTTTGAAGGTGGGACTTGGCCAAAGAGCTCTGCAGATAAACAACTTCCATCTCTTTTTTGCCAGAATAGCAGGCCTCCTGGGAGGAAGAACACAGATGTCTAATCATCCAAAGGAACTCAACTTTCAGTTTATTAAAGTAGAAATGGCCCTTGAAAGTGGAAAAATTCACCAAGGGAGGGAACTGCGGGCCTGGAAATGAACTGAGACCTCTCTCAGCACCCATTGAGAGGGATATGCCAGCTGGGAACAGGGCCTAAGCAGAGCAGCCTGAGGATATGCTGACTCGGCAGACTGCGAGCACAGCTCCTTTTGAAAACTTCCTCTCCCTTGCAGAAACCCTGAGGAAGGAGAAAATAACAGTCAGCTGCCTCCCAGGATGAATCCACCCGCCCCATAAGATGCTTCCTAGTGCCAGAGTTTGCCCATGTACGTGTCTGCTGAGGATGTTCGCTATGAAAAGCATTTCTAAAGCTCTGAAAAGCATTTCTAAAGGTGGTTAGAAAAAGCTAGAACATGACTCTCTGGCAAGCGCCGCTAACCTCTCCCAAGACTAAAATGTCTCTTTGCTTTCTTGCTTACGCAGGTCAACCACAAAAAATATGAAAAAGAATTTTCAAACATCGAAATCTAAAATTAGCTACCAAGCATCAAGAAGGTATGTGTATGAACTGCATTTTATAACCCCAAAAGCAAGGTGATTAACACCTCCATTAACTTTGCCAGAGACCTGGCAATTCCTAATCTAGCTGATGCATTACTCTGACATCGTGGTGATGGTTTGCAGTATAAAACAAGAGGACAGACGTGTCTACACCCTCTCTGCTCACTGCAGCCCCTTGACTACATCAATCCTCCATTTCAAACAGGATTTACTTTTCCTCATTTTATAAACAGGCTGAGTGGTGGTGTGGATGAAGTGTCTATCCATAGCAGGGAGTGGGGCCAGCAGCTGAAGTCAAGAGGCCATTTTCTTTACTGAGCTTCAGATCATGGTCCAGAATTTATGCAGAAGTGCCTACCAACCTGTCCCTCAGCATGACCATCCACTCCAGCTATCCCGAGAAACCCAACCTATACAAGCCTGATATTTTTTAGTCAAATATTCATTAATTTCTCACACAGAACCCACGACTTCCAGGTGATTGCCCTTGAAATGGGGACTGTTACACATTTTACAATATCAATTCATTTTTTAAAACTAAGACATATTTTAAACTTAAATAACTTCTACGGATTCAGTATGATTAAATACACTGGTTGAGAAAGAGAATCCCTGCCACGCATAGTGCTATCCCTGATGACATCTTCCATCCAATGGAAAACCAAGCAATATCCATCTCTTTAGGGATCCATGGTTCATGTGAACCTGTTAAGATGGTACAAAAGCTACTTTTGGGCGTTTGTACAGAAAATATGCCTTTGCTTCTCACAATCGTGAGTTTCCAGATGCTCTGGCTGATCCACATAAAAAGCCTTCAGCATCCTACTGGCACTGTTTGCAAGCTGCTCATGCTAATAGCTGGTTACATCCAGTTAGATTTTCATATAGAAAAAACCTTGTTGAAGTAAAAAAAAATTAAGCAAATGTAAAACTAATGCAACTAGGAAGAGATTTAGAGCCTGATTCTCCAAACAAACGAGTTATGCTTAGATAATTGAAAAGGAAGGTGAGCCAGTATTTCCTTGTGGTAGCATTTATTATTTGTTTAACTAAAGGTCAGGTGAAATAATAAAAAATCTGTTGTCTCCATCACTACAAAGGCATATTTCAGGGCTGGGAATTTGCTCAGTTTTAGAAGAAATAAATTCACGTCAACAACCAGCGCACTTTGCCAAGCGCTTCTTTCAGCGCTCCCACCTCTCTCTGGGCTGAAGGCTGTTGGCCAAACCCTCTTGCCCCACGACTCTAATGTGCAGGCTCTTTGTTTTCCAGGCACCTTCACACAGATGGTCCCTCTACTTTAGGCATCTCTAAGCCTTTTTCCTGTGGCCACTGACTGTAGGAAACAATCTCTTTATACCAACTCACTATTCATTTCTCAAAAGATCTGTGGTAAGCAAAAGGAAAGGCAGAAGCCTGGATCTTGCAGACCTTCCTCCCAGCACCTCTCTCTGATGGAGAGCTCTTGACAATAGCGTTCCCCAACCAACCTGTCCCTTCTCTATCCAACACCAGGACTGTCAAATCTGTAGCAGCCCCTTTGGTTGTCATTTTAGTTTTGAGAAGTCTTAGCTTTACTAATCTATCGAGAGCGAAGGAAACCTGTATTTCTCCACTAAGAGCTCCCTCCGCTCCCTGTTTATTCAAAGACATTTTCTCCCATCGTGCCCTAACTTTGCCATTGTGTCATGGTCTAATTACTTCCCTTCTGAGAACTTAATTTCATTTATTTCCTTGGAGTCAGGCAGGATCATATAAAATATGTAAACTCAGCTGTGCATGAAGCTCCTACAAACAACAGCTACATCCCTTGGTCTGCATACAATTCTTGCTGCATCACCAGCAATCCCACTTTGCAAAGGGAACGTGTCTCTGTTAAAGTCACCGGTTCCTGCCATTACAGAGGTTGCGATGTTTTACTGTGCCAACTCAAGTTATTGCTAGCTGAAGCATGCTATGGTTCACTCTGATGAAAGTAAAATATTTTTGGATGAAGAATATACAACCACCTCGGAAGAGTCTGAACAAAGAAGCCTCTGACTGAGTTCTAAGGGAAGGAAATTGTTTAAACAGTATGTTTGTTTTCTGAAATGTAAACAGGTTTCTGGTGGTGAACTGTACTGATACAGTGCAACACAGCTAAACAATTTTTTTTTTTTTTTTTCTTCTCTGTTCTTTATATTCCTGTGGTCTTTGCTGAGATCTGTCTGGGATGGTATCTCAAGTGTCGGTACATGTGCCCCATTCCTGGACACGTTGCCGTGGCATGTTGTGGCTGCAGTCAGTGGTAATATTACACATGTTTTGTTGAAACGTGGAACAACAATCAGATGACAGGGACTTTTGATGAAATCTTTATTCTCTCTCTGTTACTAATACGGACCACAGAGCTCTTGAATGCTGGGATGTTTTCTAACAGGTTGCTTTTTCCAGGCACATTGCTTTCCTCTCAGAGCGTGAGGAAAAGGGTTTTATAATACACAAAATGCATAACAGAAATGACAGAAAAGAGAAACTACCTCAACCTAGATAAGTGGAAGGCAATTTCATTTAGTAATGTAACTGATTTTTTAATTAAATAATTTCAGATATTTTTTTTTAAGTGAAAGCATAAAGAGCATTTGGAGAATTCTTAGAGCTACTTAATAAATAATACAGTGATCATGCTGTATGGGAGATCTTCTAACTCTGCTAGTCAACACGTGGAATAAAACAGTCAGCTCAAATTGAAGCTGCTGTCATTATTATCCTGCATAGAGGAGAGCAGAGCATGATGCTGCCCAGGACCCATAACTCTCCCAGAATTGCTCCTGGTGGCACGGTAAAAGTAGGGGATGGTAACTTCAGAAGAACACACAGAAATGTTCAACAAATGCCAACTTGTCCAGTGGTCTGTCACTAAAAATGAATTGGATTAATTTTCTTTTCACTCTGCAGAAATCAAAGCAGCCTTTTTCAAAATAAATATGTCATCTTTGAGGCCAATTAAATTTTGCAAGCCATGACCAGGAGGAGAAGAGATGATCAAAAGCTGGGCTTCATGATCAAAGTTGACTGCATCTTAATTAGTAAGAGATTTTGGCTTGTCTTGATTGCTCATTCCTCAAGATACAACCCTTTCATGACTGCCTGTTCTGGACCCCCCTTTGCACCACATGTGTGGTTGTTAAGAACCTATTATAACCCTTCCTGCAGAGATGGGCTCTTCTAACTTAGGCTATAGTATCTTCTGGTTTTACCACAGGAGAACCCTGCTCAGCCCCCAGCTGACATTACAGGCATTTCCCTGTTAAAATATGCATGGGAAAAAGCAAATAATAAAAGCAAAAAACATAAAACAGAGACAAACTGATGAGAAAAGACCTTTTTTGCAATTTGGACAGACACTGATCCCTAAGATAACAATCTCTCCTAGGACATATCACACCCAAGATCTTCCTAAACTTGGGGCAAGCGAAGCAGCATGCCAGGTATAAAGACAAGTCATTACAACTTCAAGACATTTTTTTCACTCCAGTGCCAGTTTGACATGTGTCCCACCCTATACAATTATTTGCTATTGCTCCTTCCTATGTGAGATCACCTTTAAAACAGTAATTAGAGGATGTGTTTGTTTAGAGGAACGCAAATGACTGCTTTGCTTCGGGGCCTGCTTAGCATTTCAAGTTAGCCTGGAACCACACCTGGCTACCAGAATAAAACCATCAGTGAAAAATAAATAGTCCGTGTACAGTTTCATACAGAATGTAACACTTCGCTCCAACAGGGCTCATGCATCATTTAGTGCTTAACACATTCCCCAGAAGAGGGAAGTATCTTGGATAAGTATCAGCACTTAACCATTTGAGGGCAGGCATCCTATGCCAATGATGTCTTGAGCAAGGTGGGACCGCTTCCAGTTCCCAGAAGGGAAACAAAGACTAGATTACCACCTGACTCTCAGTGAGCATATTTGCCTTGCCTGTCTCTGACCAAAGAGTTCACAAAAAAACTGGGCGGTCTGCCTAGTTCCATGCTTACCATGGGTTGATCAAACATCCGTGTGCTGCACCAATATTTCAGCCTGTGCTGGTCCCCTGCTCTGTAGAGCATTCCAGAAGAGGTTTTGGTAATACTCTAAAAAAACTCTTACACAAAATTAAGCTTATGCTACCCCAAAGAGCCTTCCCACCTTCCTACCAGACTCGGTTATTTCAGCAATGGCTGTCAGAGACGACAGGTTTCACAGGTCCAAGAGGACAGGAGAAAAGATAACTCAGTGGCTGACTCAATGCTCCGCAAGAGCCTCCTGTAGGAGAACAGGAGGGGACACAGTATGTGTCCTGGCAAAGTTATGTTTTATTTTTCTACAGAAATTACTATTAAAGGGTTTCAGTCTAGGAGTGGCCCTCAAGCACCAGCACAATCCAAATGATGATTTCTACCAATACCCATGTCCTTGCCACCATCAAATCTGGTGAAAGACCTGTTTATTCATCAACGCTTTTCCCATAGACCTTAAGAAAACACTTCCACCTCTCCACAGGCAGGGAAGGATTTTTTTGTACTTCATTATTTGCAGTGTTGCAAACACAGTGCCAAAATACCATGCTGAGAGAGAGCTATGAACCAAGATATTCCTTTGGGGCTAAGAGATGCACAGCAAATGGGTTTATAATATGGTCCATACCACAATGCACGTCACATCAATGACAGCTTGCATATGGCCTTTCTGCTCATAGCAGACAAGTCAGTTGTGTGAAGAACCCCATTAAATACAACCAAAGGAAACAGTGGAGCTCTTTGTGGGACAGCTGTGCTCTACACAGAATTTGGCTTAGAGCAGCACTACCTACCAGCCACAGCTTGGACAAGAAGGTGTTAAGATATCTGGTGGGGAGAGACAGCACTGAAATGGCTTAGCCTTTCCCAAGTCAGAAATACCACACGCAAATTACAGAAATCGCAGCGTTGTCTACCCGGTGCAGTATGTCTCCTCAGGGTGTTCTTTTCAAGCAGACCACACCATGGTAAAGGTCAGCATCGTTTACAGACAAATCTATTTTGTAATACATGGTGCACACTGTGCTCTGTACGAGAGAACTTACACACAAAACTAGCTTCCTCAGATCGACACAAATCCTCGTGGGCATCTCCCTGCAGAACAAGGAGGAACGTGAAGTGCTGGTTCAAACAGCAGATTGCCATGCCCACCACATGCACATCAGGCCAAACGGACCCGGGTTAGCCCATGGTACGAGCACCTCAACTCCTATTCCTCTGCAGCCCTCAGCGCTTATCGATCACTGTTTGATTTTGGTTTGACTCAGGCCAGAAACGCTTGAGGAGGTTTGAACCCTTGTCCACACATTTTCAAATCATTCTTCAGCCATGCCTATGGCTTGAGACTTGAGTCTCAACTGAAGGGATGCACTTCTGATGACATGTGGAAACCGCTTCCTCGAGTGCAAGAATGTTCTGGCACGTAATTTCACTTGGCTTTTTATAGCTTTTAGAGCTTACCTGTAAAATTCCACTTTCTGTAAAATACTAAAGGCAAATTCAAACAAGCTGCAAGTTTGCAAGGGGGTTCACAGTTCCCGTTTGCATTCC
Source organism: Gorsachius goisagi (assembly GCA_018403395.1). Lineage (NCBI taxonomy): Eukaryota > Metazoa > Chordata > Aves > Pelecaniformes > Ardeidae > Gorsachius > Gorsachius goisagi. The sequence continues at coordinate 34,969 of BOSO01026380.1, read as the reverse complement.
TAGCATTTGACAACACTTTCAGGTTGTTTTCTATTCTAAGTGAAGAGCATAAAAAATGCAGCAGGAATTAACTGCTTGGGAACCTCTTTCAGCATCCAAGTCGGTGAAGCTTTTTTCTTGAATCTTTTCATTTTGCTCGCATATGTCCTCCATCCCCCCTTTCTCCTGGATTACTCAATCATAAAAGCATCCATGTGGCCATGTGTCATGTTTAAATATATTTTCTATTTAGAGCAATGTGCATGTGTTATGCCTCTTAGGAAAGGGTGGGTTACTACAAGTGATCCCAAGTGAGGAGCATTTTTGCTGTGCTATAGGGCAAATAAATCCTATTGGTGGAGCTACAGAAAAGCTTCTGGTCCTACCAGAGCAGACAGCATGCAGCTTCTCTGATCAACAGTATAATTTCTCAACATTATCAAAAGTAAAGAGGAGAAAGTGTGGGGAAAACTGTTTACAAAACAGCAAGACCAACTGCTCATGATGCTCCGTTTTATTTTTAATGCAAGGAAAAGCACAGCGCTGCAAAGTGGTTTTTAATTAACTGTTTTTTCCCAGCAATACTTTTGGCTCTGTATTGCAGTGCCAAGTACTGATATTTATATAACTCTGCAATGGTTACAATTCTGCTTCAAAAAGTTGTTTCAGTGGGGCTCTGCCACCACCTGGCAAACCCTCATGCACGTGTGGCTACAGATGGAGGTTCAGGGAAGAGATGCTCTTTTAGGACCCTCAAGTGAAAAGATTAGGCTGGAATAGGCTCAGAAAAATCCTATCTTCTGAGCTTGTTCCACCATGTTGGAGAAGGAAAACCATGGCCAAGACCAAGAACAGAAAAAGCAAACGCCAACACCCTCAGTGACACCAACTTAACACTGCCTTATGCCTAATAGAGTGGCCACAGCACAGGGATGGGCAAGGACTGGCTGAGATTCCTGCGAGGCCAATTAAAAATGCTGTGAGCTCAAGTACTTAGTGGGGCGGGAAAAAAAGTTAATATACAGGGATTTCCTAAAAACCATATCTGATACTAACTCCTCCACAACTGAACTGCTACTTGGAGGCATCCGGCACGGCTCCTCTGTATCAGTTTTAACCTGCTGTGGTTAACTTCTGCTTTCTCCTGTGGTTTTTTTTTTTTCTTAATTTCTTTTCATACATGCTTCAGAGGGGTGGTTTCCACCCTGGGGAGTGCAGACCCCTGGGGATCTGTGGGCTTCCCAAGGTCTGTAAAGGATAACTAAAAAAGTAAATCTCTTGCCTGTGAGTTTCAAATTAAATTGCTGCACAGAAGCAGCCACTGGAAAAAAATTAAAGTACCTGCCTATTCACATAGCTGAAAACCATTATGATAAAGTCGTTTCTAGAATAAGCTCTTGGGCTTATGCTCTTTCATTTTCATAAAAACAAGAAACAAACTGCCCACAGCACTTGGGGAGCTGATTCCCCCACCAAAACCCTCCCTTTTGCCCCATTTCCAGATATTTCATGTCCTTGGCTACAGGTCCCTGCTGTGTCTCACACCCATGGCCTTGGTGTGCTCCTAAAATCAACTCCTCCTACTTCTCAGTTAACCAAACCTCACAAGGGCACTTATTTAATAAATGAAGATAAAATCTGGATTATCACTAGGATTATTACCAAATCAGACACTCTTTTCAGGATTACCCCACTCTGAAATATGCTTTTTTTTCACTCCTGTCACTTACCCCATAAATCCCTATGTGCCACGAGAACACTTCTAGCTGCAGAGTACACAAGGAATGACCAAAATATTCTCCAAGTGCCAAAGGTTGTCTATAAAGAATAACTCTAGTCAATTCTGCTTAGTAAAACCAGACAGATTATACAAAGCAAGCACCTATATAGGCAGAAAATTAAAGAAACACAGGATTTTTTAATATATCGAGAACATACCCACAAGTAAGTAAATAGAAGTTAAGCCCAGACAAATGGGAATCATGGAGTACTTTTTGGAAGGAGTTTAGGGGATGCTTTTGCAATTCTAGTGAATAAGCAAGAGACTCCCACGAAGCCTGGCTACCTTTCTAACCACTATGCATTAGTCAAATCCAGTTATCAACATCTACATAGCATAAACAGTGGAAATAACACAGCCCACCTTTTGCAGAAAGTCAGACCAGGTGAGTGACTTTCTCTTTCCAGAATTAAACACCAAGTTTAAAGAGAGGGCTTGCCTCAACCCAAAGCTTCATCCAAAATGAGCCCAGACTTTTGGGTAGTTCAGGTCCTGTTTTTTTCTTGAAAAAGGTGTATTGCTTTTTTACAAAAGAGTCTTAAAGAGATTTCTAAAATGGTGCAAGTCTGAGACCAGCAGCGTATTGAGTCGAGTCATCCCTCTCATATCGACACATCTCCCTCAAAAGGACGGGAGAAGCGTGATGGAGGGCAGGCTAGCCACCCTCGCGCTGAAGATACTCTCTTTACCTTGTTCACTCTCTCTTTACCTTGGCCACTGGAGGTAAACTGCTCTGTTGGGTGAAGAAGACCTAACGTGGAGGCTCCTGAGGTGCCTATGGCCACGTGCTTACTAAAGCACCTGTGTGTTGTTAACTAAGCCAACTTGCTATCATTATTTTTCAGTTTACCCTTACATGCCATGATCCAAACTGTCGTGACATGTAAATTGAATTAAAAATTCAATCCATACTAAAGAGAGCGTAAACCCTGTATTTTGAGATGCATTATTTCTAACCTGCTGCCTTCAGGGAAGCAGAAAGCCAGGCCTGATGCCAAGAGGGACAAAAGTGCTAACGAAGGCACACCCAGCAAGCGGGTCCTGGGAGATAGGAATGACATTATCTTGGTTTGCAGTCCAAGATGGTGAAGGACTGGAAGGACAGTGATGGACTACATAGGACCAGCCCCCAGCACCAGAAAGCAGTCTTCTCCCACATGGATGCTGTAGGCATAATTGTGACATAGGAAATTTTATAGCTGACAGTACCAAAACTCACGAGGTCTCCTAATGTCCCCTAATTCCCTGGATAGGGAATTTCATTGGGATCCAGAACCCTCTCCTGTGCAGATGCTTTAAAAATGTCACTCAAGTCTACCTGAGACATGGACGTGACAGAATCAACACAGGATCAGGTCTCTAAAGCTTGTAAGACTGCCTTGTCTGTAAATTGACGCAAAGCACAACCCTCTACATTCACTGACATACCCTTTCTGCTATTTGCTAAATCCTCCAGAAATCACCCTGCTCATATGTTTACCTATATCAGCTACTCTAGGAGCATATACAGCACTAAAATCACACAAATTAAATTATGTTAAAATAAAGTGGTATAGGTGTTCCCAGCTTGAATAGTTATTTAACACTCAACTACGGGGAAAGAAAAACAGTGAAAAATTGCCAGAAGTACTGGCATCAATCTTCCATTTCAAGAGCAATTCAGTGTGATTCCAAATATAGTTGGTTCTATTAAGAAAACAGCTCTCGGGTAAGAGTGCAAACTATGTCATCATAAGAAAAAATATCAGAAACATATGCTTCTAATGAAAGAAGGAATTTTAAACAAAGTCAGCAATTCAGGGCCCTAACAGTACGTCAGAGCCAAGAGGGGAGAAAGTCTTTATGTGCCAACCCCATCCTTTTGGGGTGAAGTTTTGGTGGTGTATTCTGTGTCTGGTCTTTCATTTTCTAGAAGAAAAAACAACTTAATGTCAGCAGCAAGACCTAGGAGGAGAAAACCTCACTCTGTAAGATGCAGACCATGTTCCCCATCCTCTCCCAGAAGTGGCCTTTTGGGTTCCCTTGTTTCAGCTCTACATCTACATGGAGGGAGAAGAGGGGACATGGCCAGTCCCTGGCAGATTCCCTCTCTGCCGGGTGAATTCTGGCCTCAGTTACGGCAGCCTAAATAACCAGTAACACCATAAAACACCCACTGTTCCCACCCATCACCCAGAGCCAGCGGAGGGCTATCCCTATAGGAAAGCCAGGATCCTGTGTTGGCTTAGCTGTGCCTGAGTTACTAGGGCACAAAGAGTAACTGCCTTTGGAAGAGTAAAGCCACACATATGGGCTAGCCCCCAGCCCTCATGGGCAACCTCAGCTTAGGCTTTCTTTCTACTTTTGCTTTGGGCTGAGATTCTCAAGGGAGCCTCGAAGAGTCATGTAACCAAGTTCAACGACTTTAAATTTTCCTATTGACCAGAATAGCATTAGATCATATTACTCATGTCTATTTGTTAACGACGAGTGCTCGTTTACCCATGCTGATGCTACATGGTTTGGATGCGTGTTTTGTACACCATAAATGGCAAGGACGATGCCTTCAAGACATAAACACTGCGGGACATGCAGCAGCTCCATTCAATGGCAATTTTATCATGTGCCCAAAAAAACAGAAGGAGAAGTTTCAAACTTCACCAAAGTTTTCAGCCTCCCTCCCACCAACCCACTTGTAGTCAATATAAAAGCAGACAGCCATTGCTATTACAGTAACATTTTACCTTCAGAAAGGGAAGAACTGGCATTTCTATATATAAATGCCAACAAAAGCTACATCTTTGTGGATCGTGCCATATCCAAATATTTGTTGTGACTCACATAAGAGAGCATTTAAAAAATAATGAAAAAAACCCTTTCCTCTTTGTTTTCAGTTAGAAAACCCCTATTATCCTTTCTAAGAGTAAAGTTGTGAACAGCCACTGTTTTCTCTTCTAATTACCAACTTTAAAGCAGACACGGGAGTGACTTTGCCCTGGAGAGATGCTTCTTGACAAAAATGTATTATGCCAAATACTGCTGCTTCATGTGGACTCTTCTGCTTTTGGTGGAGGGGGAAAAAAAGTCTTGAACAGCTGAAAAACAACCCCACACCAATGCATATTTTTCAAACAAGTATTTCAGCATGAGTTAACTATTGCGCTCAGCACCCAGTCCACCAATGTCTCTGAATCCGTTCCAGTTGCCCGCAGGGAACGGCTGCTTAGCTGAGGCTGTAAAGATATATATGTGTAAGTCCAGAAAGGTCCCCATTTAATCCCTGGTGCGTCAGTCAAGACAGGAGATATCACAAAGGTATGAAGATATTTGAAGCAGGCTGTTATTCTACTTGGTGGGAACCAAACAGATTATATATAGAAATTTTGGACTTATCTCAGAAGGAGTCAATGCTGGTGTGCAAAAACATATCTGGTGCACTTCACTGCTATACATGTTTCAGTTGGTTTTGATTCAGTATGGACCTATAATATATATGTTTATTTGCTAATGCCTCCTATCAATACCCCTTCTCAAAGTCATTGAACAAACTTTCAAGAAAAAGAAATAAATTCTGCTATTTCTATTTTTAAATGCCTTCAAAAAAGAGCCTATTGTCTCTAAGAAAGTTTTAATTCACCTAAGTCTACTCTCCTGGAAAAAAAAAAAATTAATGGGGAAGTAAAGGAGGCAATAACGTCTCTGTTTAATGTAATGCTCCATAATTTTCATTCAATAAAATATCTGGCAAAGTAAAAGCTGTCTGTCACATATCCTTAGGGAAATGATTTCGTAGTCGGCTTACTAATACAAATTGTCAGTATTAAAACTAACCCAGAGATTTCTGCACTTACAGAGGTTTAAGAACTGGGCAATATAGCCAGATGTCTCCGATAGCCAGAGACAGAAACAGGGATGCAGTCAAGGAAAATATTAGGCTTTACTTTGAAAACTGATTTGATTTATAGGTTTAAAGAGGTTATAGGTTAAAGCACAAATCCCTAGTATGGCCACTCTTAATTCAGAATAAAACCAATCTATTCTGATAAGCCAATGCCTTATGAATACAAGGCACAATTAAAAAATTAAAATTTCCTTTTTTTTTTTTAAATTAGTGTTTCATTTGGAAAAAAATTGTCAGCACCATTTCCTTGGTCAAACTGAGCACTAGGACAGCCCCCAGACTAAATGAGTGTCTTTTATTTCTTTATTAAAAGACAAAGTCCATACCTACAGATTTTTTTACTTTTTCTTCAAAACTCCTACTGAGCACAAAGACTTGTATGAGTAAGCATTACAAGAGTGAATCAATATGTAAGACAGATGACAACTGCAGACTTAGTTGGCCAAATACCAATTAATTTATGCAGCTATCAGTTCAGGATATATTGGATATATTCCAAACACAGAGGTTGCTGTTAGGTTTAACCTGGTGCAACTGAAAGTGGGATGGAGTGCAAATATTTTCCCATTTTCTTATGGTCAGAGCCAGCCCCACTCTACCAAACTCTGGTTGAAGACACCTAGAATCATGACCTTAATGAGACACAAAATGTAATTGTGATTCATCTTCTATAAATGAAAACAGGGGGTAGAAGTTGCCAATGGAGTTGTTGCAAACTCACACTGGGGTCACATCTTACAAAAACTGGCCCACCAGTAACATTACTGGTCTTATTTCATACAATGGAGGCTGAAAATACATCAACTTGTATTCATAAACCATTTTCACATATAGCTAAGAGCAAACAACTGGTTTGGACAAGGTGTGCTCACGAAAACTGTCATTTCTGATAAGATTTGGGTTTCTACCTTCTTGAACTGACATTTTGGGAATATTTGTTTTTCCTCTCTGTACATTCTGATCCACTTAGAAATGCATATTTGATGATTTCCACAGCACGTGAGATTTGAGGTCAGATGCAGCTGCATACCTGGAGGCTGCTTCCAGCTGGCCAGATGAATCCTACCTTGCATTTACTTGGTTTCCTCTATGCTGTGCTTCACTAATTATAACTCTGATTCACCATTCAGATACTCCAGTGTTTTATGAGTTAATTCCATGGATCTTAATAGCATGAAAGTAAGATGAGAGAACACTATTGTCGGGCATGGACTGTGCATGTAAATAACTTACCAGTCATCAAAATATGGCGATCTTGTGGTCAGAAACCAACTGGCTCCCAACAGTACATCACAATAACTTGATAAAAACCACTGAATTCCTCCAGTTAATATTTCAAGATCAAGTTAGAGAAGACAGGCACAATGCAATGTGTCGATAATATTTTGACAAGGACACCTGCACTTTGCTAATGCCGTGAGACCTTTAAACAGACTTTTATAGATTTCCCAAATGAAGAAATTGCTTTCATGGAAAAAAAAACCCTTCAGTTTTGTAGAAGATACTCTAGATCACCTATGAAGAATCTTGTGAGAAAAACCAGAAGAACTATTTTGCCTAATGCAGCCACCTAGGACTATATCCTCAGCAGCTTTGAGGCACCAACAGATCCTTGAAGATCTGGGCTGCAAGGACTTGTGAAAATGCTTTCCCTACTACTCCTGCACCACCCAAACCCCTGCATCCCCAAAACACTGCGTTGTAGCACTGCTTCGAACAGAGCTGCTGCAATTTTTAACTCCCCACATCTACTGTGGTTTGGGATAGCCTTGCAGCTGCCTGTCCTCCCATGCAAAGGCTTCTGCGAGCTCCATAATCCCAAACCAAAGGGACTGCAAATTAGGCAACTCTCAGCTTTACACAAGTGGGTGTAACAAAGTCAGACCTTATGCATCCAGATATAAAGCTGAGTCATTTATCAAACTGTTAGATTTTATTAAAGAGTCTTTACACATCTTAACAATTCTTTCCTTCTAGGTAACAGACATCGGCGCATATAATCAGGTACTTGTACCACTGAAACACAATTCTAACCATCTTCCTGAGTAATAAATACTCAAAAATAGGGTATATATTGTCATTCTTCAGCTAGGAGCTCTGAAAGGACCTCAGCTTTGTTATTCCAGCTATGCACAGGACGGGGTCCAAATAAAACACACATGTGGCAAAGAAGCTGACTCCAGCTAAGGTTGAAAAACCCATTCTGCTAATTTGAAAGCATCTCAGAGCAACTATTTCAGAAAGCATCTGTTTCTTCCATAACACATTGAATTATTTTCCAAGCCAGAGCTCTGATTGATGACGTATTTTCATCCCCTCTGACCTGCACCCTCCTCCCAGCACGGATACACCATCTTTTGAGTTGACTCAGGGTATGGGGTGACCTTGAAGAACAGTTATCCAAGGGAGATTTGGTAAACCATTGCCCCCAGAATAAAGGACAGCTGCACTGTCACCCCGAGATTACGGAGAAATGACTTATCACGCTATAACCTACTTCAAGGAGCGCAACCGTCCGTGTACGCGCAGCGTGAAGGCAGGCTGAAACAGAAATGCCGCACGCCATCACTAAAGCTATTATGGAGCACACTGCATGTACATGAAACTGTGTAAGACCAGAAAAGATACAAGGGATTTTGTTTGTGTTTACTATGTCAGAGGGGATTTTTCTCTCTCATTTAATGTATTTTAGGATTTTTAAGATGCCTTGATCTGCTTGCCTACATCTGCTTACATCTAATCTAGCATGAAATACAAACCAGGCAGTCCTGGCTGCAACGTCTTCCCCTGCAAAGTTTCCAGCATCTCAGTGGTCAAAAATGGTGTCAGCTTTTGTTTCAGGTTTCACATTTTTTTCACTCGCATGAATTCTTTGCAGCAAAATGAGTTGCTCAACAAGAAGTCAATTACTAGTGCCAAGGCAGGGCTGTCCTCTGCCATATCAACATATATGGGGTCAGATTCACTTTTGCCTGAAACCCGAGAAGGGCAATTCATCCAAGTCTGCACCTCCTGGATTCAGGAGATGAGCTCATGGTCTAAAGCTGATGTCAGCCTCCAGGCATGCCCAACTTAACCCTACCCTGCAGCGTTTTGTAGATCCTGGCTTCTTTCCATGCCTAACATCCCTCCCTAGCAGGGACACCTGCAGTAGCACCCAGCAGTAAGGGTGGCTCCAAAGGTGGGCACCAGGCACCCAGGTCAGGATGGGGGCAATGATAAAGTCTATCCATGCAAGACGCCAACAACTATATTCTTAGAGGGGCCCTACTCTTCCATTACTGACATCAGCATCATTAATGGTACCACTGGGTACCACCCCCTGACTGGTAGCCACACGTCTGGGCACCCTGAGCCACCCTTGAGGCCCCATGGGGGAGCCAGCTTTCGGGATGCCCTGGATTTGCAGTTGGCAGAGCTTTGAGCACGGCCGTGCAGGGAGGGCAGAGTCAACCTTCTGTCACCCCAGCACAACTGCAATGACATGAGCAAGCCAGGTTTTAACAAGTAAATCTACATAAAAGCTTTCTCTGAAAGTGATTACTTAATATAACAACCAGCTGTCTCTTCAATTCTTGCTGAGGCAGTCTGTCTTCTCACCATTAGTCACAGAGGGGAAAAAAAAGGAAAAAAAAAGAAAAGCAGCAAGCCTGTTTTGTCTATAGGGTAAGCAAAGCTTCAGAGAGATAATGTTACCTGACATACAGAGACATGGAGTGCTTTTTTTTATTTTTTCCTTTCCTAACCATCCCATTCATTGCTTTACAGGAAAAAAAAGAGCTCTTACTGCTGGGCCATAAAGAGGTAATTAGTCATTAACCCCTTAAACCCCAATCCACAGCTTTTTGTACCTCAGCTACCCAAGCTAATTACCATCACTTTTATGTTAGCACTTATCAACACAGCATCTCCTCTTCAGTTTGGCTGGCCCTGTACTCCAGCTGCATGACCTTGCACAAAAAAAATAATTTCCACAGGAAAGCACTGGTGGGCACCAGCAGAGCCTCTGGACTCAGAAATGGGATATGGGACCATCCAGGTCTGCAAGGACCCCGAGATAACCGGGGCTTGAATAGCTGGGTCTGCCCCACAAAATTATTCAGGAACATTCATCTGAATTAATTAAATGCTCAAATTTATGTTAGGGCACATTAAACTTCTGCATGGCCAATTTTATTCAGAATTAATGTAGCCTTTGATTCTGAGTTAAATTGCACAGAAGAGTTTAATAAGAGGTAACTAATGGGTTTCAAAACTAAATTTGGATTCATTTTCCTAAGGGCTATTGGGTTAGCCCCAGAGGGATAAGCCCTTACAGAGACAAGAATCTGGGACAGAGAAGTTTTAGGGGGAATTTGTCAATGGGCTACTGAAAAGGAGCAAAAAGGTACAATGTTTTAAATTACCCTTTTAGTCTTCATGTAAATCTTGAGAAGGAGTGATTTTTCTGTATTTGTTATCAAGGGTGTCCTCTTTAATGCCAGGAATGGCGCTGCCTCCTGGGACGGAGCAGGGGGCTCCTTTGACCAGCATCTGATTTATGGAGAGCGGGACCACTCACTATTTCACCCAATTTAGGACAATTTTTCAATGCTGTTTTTTGTTCAGTTTTGAGATGGGTACAGCCCTGACCTCCCAGACTTTGGAAGGGGGAAGCCTCCCCACCTCTCTCCCTGCTCCCAATTATAGCAGCAGCTCTTGGCTGTAGGAGCAGGCACATAAGCAACGAGGCAGCCGCCCGAGCACGGATCACCGCCCGAACACCCCGTCCCCCCATCTTCCGAGGAAACGGGAATGGAAAGCACCAGCAGAATTTTAGCTGACCTGCTAGAAACAGTTCAATCATGCTGGAAAAATGGCTTCAGTCTGCAATTAGGCATGGCTCTGACTTGTAATAAGGAATTTAATGGTGCTTCTCCCATAGGATCTAGGAGAGTAAAGAGGAGGGGGTGAGAGTAAGAGATACCTAAATAGTTTAGAAATGATTTTTAAAATCCCTGTTCAGCAGAAACTAGCTAAAGCAGAGTATGATTTGCTAGCTAAACAGTATTTGCTTAACAAGAGATTAATTTGTGCACATCACTGCTATTAAGTAATCAATACACCTGGGTGCAGAGCTATACACAGGTTATTGCTCCCCCCCTTGCTTTGCTCTGACTCAGCATTGAATCTGTGTGCTCGTGCAGGTATTACCCAGGCAGCTAGGAAGCTTCTTGTGATAAATAGTGGTGTACCCAAGAAAACAACAAAAACCCAAACCCAAACCAGGCATATTTTTCACTGTCTGATTCTCACAAGGTTGGGGTTTTTTTTTCTATTTAACTGGAACCTCAGACTGGTGCTTCTCTGCAGCTCCTCGCACCACCTACTGCCTTCACAGCCAATCCATCTTCCAGCGTGTTCACATCTGCACAATTACCATAAGTGGAAGAAATTTCCTCTGTTCTACAGCAAACGGAAAGGATTGCATTTACCTTTCTGCTCAAACCCAGAAAACAGTTGCTTTCAGAGCAGGTTATGAAACTCCCACCATCTCAGGTCAGAAAAGTCTGTGTCACACGAAGGCACCCACGAGCTGTCGGTCCCCACAGCCAGGCAAGTTAACAGAGCTGGGATAGTCCTGGCTTAGAGATCCAGTTTTCCTCAGACACAATCTAAATGATAGCACGTTTTCCTTTGCGAAAGAAATACATTTTATAGCCTAAAAATGATGCAAGCCAGCTTCTCACCTGATTTTGTGACGCGGTGTAATATTTGGCCCTGCGTCCAGCTACAGGCAGCCAGCACACAAGTAGAAGAAACAGCAATTCTTGTGCGCCAGGGCATCATTCAGGCACTAATCAAAGATATTAGGAAAGCCCCTCCTGATGCGGTACCAAACCCAGGTGACTCTCACCCTGCTCTGAAGCATCCCTTTAGGCCTGAGTTCAGCAAGGTGAGCTCAACCTACTCACTGATTTCACTGGTACAAGTTACCATCTAAAATTAGGCACGTGCTTAAACGCTTTGTCAGGCTCAGGCTCTGGGATTAACTGCAGCCTGAGTCTCTCCCAGCACTGCACTCGACAGCGAGCTCCTTCCCACTCCGTCCCCACCCATCCGCGTCTTCAGGGAACGTTGCCATGGATTTCCACGGGACACAAAAGAGTCCATATTGGAAGAACCCTGTTAAGGTTGCTAGGCGTAAATATTGACTTAACGGCTCTTCCGCTTTTTTTCTTTTTTAAGAACAGATTTGTTGGCCATGGCTGGAAAAATAAAATGCTGGAGTATGCATGATTCACTCTGGCACTCACACAAACATGCAGATCAGTTGGCTGGCAGCTCGCTCCTCTCTTAGCAGAACATCGCTTCTGAAATGTGTCATTTTGTTTTGGCAGCAAGAGTGTCCAAGCCCGCAGAAAGAGAGAGAGAGAAAATCTCCTACCTTCCATGCACTTTGCATGGGGACCCCTGACCTCCCCCAACACCGAATATTTGATTCATACGTCCAGCAGCTTTTTAGCTGGGATGCACAGGATGGACAGGACACTGCAATCGTTTCACATGAAAAACCCAGCCCAGAAACCTCCCTTCTTGGACCCACTCTCCTGGGTCTGCTGGCACGAGAAAGGACTGCAGAATGAACTGCAGGTAAAACTTTTTATTCGGCAGTCTTTTGAATAAAGGCTGTTTCCCAGACAGTAAAGAGCGAGACAGAAGATGCTTAAGGTCACATGGGGAGGCAGCAGCAGAAGTGAGATGGGATCCAAGGGGTTTGCTCATTGGATTCATGCTTTCACCACCAGGTTCTGCTTCCTCTCATACTCCACACACAGACTTTCAATCCTGAATTTAAAAAATACACTATTTGAAATACGACTTCAACACGTGACATTATCCAAGCCCTTTTCCATATTGACTCTGCCAGCTCTGGATGATTTGGCAGGACTGGCAGGGGAACAAACCTCCTCCAGGCCAGCCTGAGGGTACAAAGTGTATGTGATACTTGTGTGTCCCAGTCCTGGGCACTGCCAGCACAATCTCTGACTGTCCCTAAAAACCTGCTCACCACATACAGGGGCACATGTAGCTTGCCTAAGAGCTGGCAGAGGCTGCAGGGAGTATATCCAGGATTCCCCAGTAGACCCCCATTGGACATACAGCCAGGGGAACTCTAGAAAAGTTGCATTTCACAGCACTTGGCAGGTGTCTGCCAGAAAGCAAGTACCTTGTCAGGAGGAGGGCAAAACCCCAATGATTGAATATAGGAGGAGAGAGTCCAGTGTCAGACAACAGATCTTCCTCTCAAGGATCACAAGGGCTTTGCTTGCCTTTCAGCTAGGCAGGGTGTCCTTCGGGACTTTTATCCTGTTGGACTTTAAGCACCTCCCAAAGGCATAATGCAAAACCAGGAAGGGAGATCAGGATCAACACACATGCATATTTATATTTGCCCTGCATCCCTCCTCTGTGGCTCTACACCTTCCTCTCAGGGAATAGGAACCAATTCCTCCTACCAGGCATCCTTGGGGCACATCCCCTTCAGAAGTCGTGGTTCGGTGTGTGGCACGTTGAGGCTGCGGCACATCACAGCCATGCAGGGCAGCCCAGGTCTCTGGCATCCCACCCACTAATTAGGCAACACACAAACTAGCTGTCCCCACTCAGTATTAAGCTATCAGAAACAAAAGCAAGGACACTGTGATACCCCGGAGCTTAACAACAGCTGCTCAGGAACCACTCCACCTCTCTCAAATACATTTTTACTGGCAGTTTTTGAAGCAGAGAATTCATTGAACAAAGGAACAGGTTGCTGTCCCCTGTGCTGGTTTTAGCGGGGATAGAGTTGATTTTCTTCATAGTAGCTGGTATGGGGCTACGGTTTGGATTTGTGCTGGAAGCAGTGTTGATACCACCGGGATGTTTTCATTCCTGCTGAGCAGTGCTGACACAGAGCCAAGGTCTTTTCTGCTCCTCACCCCACCCCACCAGCAAGGAGGCTGGGGGGGCACAGGAAGCTGGGAGGGGACACAGCCGGGACAGCTGACCCCAAGTGACCCAAGGGATATCCCATACCATATGATGTCATGCTCAGCATGTAAAGCTGGGGGAAGAAGAAGGAAGGGGGGGAATATTCAGAGTGATGGCGTTTGTCTTCCCAAGTCACCGTTACACGTGATGGAGCCCTGCTTTCCTGGACATGGCTGAGCACCTGCCTGCCCATGGGAAGCAGTGAATGAATTCCTTGTTTTGCTTTGCTTGGGTGTATGGCTTTTGTTTTATTTGTTAAACTGTCTTTATCTCAATCCATGAGTTTTCTCACTTTGACTCTTCCCATTTTCTCCCCCATCCCACCAGGGGGGAGCGAGCCAGCGGCTGTGTGGTGCTTATTTGTTGGGGTTAAGCCATGGGTGGTTGTGGTTAAACCATGACATCCCCTCTCCTCAACTGTAGGCAGATCCAGTTTGTTAACGTCTAAGTGTTTCCCTAGTGGCACATACACATTCAGTACTGTGTCTGCTAGCAAAGATGTCTATTTTCAGAATAAATACAATGACATGCAAAGCTTGTATTAGCAACAGCTAAGTAGAAGACATCAGGAGATAAAAAAGGAAAAAATCTCTCTTAGGGTTCTAACGTGCATAGGACAAGAGACTGAGTAGATCTAACTATAAAATTAAGGAATTTTCTGCCCACTCACCCTCCTTCCCTTGCAGCTGGAATAGCCCAGCCCAGGTGCTGCCTCCTGGTTTCTCAGGAAATTGTTTGCAGAGAACAGAAACGTTTCACAACACAGAAGCAAGAAATAACCTCAATGATTTCTCTGCTCTACTAGCCTAGGGTGAAGGCTGATGCGTGGCAATCCTTACTGCATGCGAATATTGCAGCTCAGGGGACAGACCCATATAAAGAAAGGCTGTTCCAAGCTGCCAGTTATTACCTGGTTATGGAGATGGCAATGGTTGAGCTTTATGGCAGGTTCTCAGTAACACTACACAGCAAGCCAATGTGCTGCGTTTATCACTGGGTTCACATTGTACTGACCTGATATGGGTCCAGCAATGGGAAGGCAACTGCCACAAATGTTTGTAGCTGTTTGGAGTCCCACTTATGGCCCTTCACTCAAAAGGATCCCCTCTACCTACTGAGATGGCTGAGTTTGCCCTTGAACCTGCTCCTTCGACTTAGGCTGTCTGAGCATTTAATTCAGAAGTATCTAGTTAGTTTTAAAGACTTAGGATCGGTTCTGTCACATGGTGTCCAGATGATCAGCCATCAGCTTCTACATGACCAAGAGCTGGGGCAAGAAGTCCCACTAGGGACAGCAGTGCAGCAGGAATCAGAGTGCCCCAGTCCGATGTAGACTTCTATATAATTGTACTACCTTTAATTCAATGAGAAGAGAAGGTACTGTTAGAAGTTTAAAACAAGTTACATGGCCCAGTCCTAAAGTGACCAATCTCTTTCCATTTCCTAGAAAGAAAGTCAAGGGTGATGAGTTCAGATGCAAGTGTCTCCAGTTAGGTGAGATGAATCCCACCTTCCAGGCATAAGATGAGGCAGAGGTAAGGATCAAGCCTCTAAAGACTACACTGAAGTCATAGCAGTCACGAACTGACTTTTTCTTATCCGTGTGTTCCAGCCATGGTCAGGAAAAAATACACACTATGGATAGCCCTGACAAAACAGAAGTTGCCGTGCGAAGTCACTTCCAGAAGTGGCAGAGTTACCTCTCCGTGGTACAGGTTACCACCATCTCCTAATACAATCCATAGCATGCCATAGTTTTAGTGCAATTAGTATACAGACTATCTTAAGTGCTTGGAAATAATAACCCTGGTCCTGCTCTCCTCAAAGCCAGTGACACAGCTGCTGCCATTATTGGTGGTTAAGGTCTTTTTAAGGCATCTTAGGCCTTACTCCAGGCTAACTTTACTCCTTTCCCACTTTGCAGTCATCTGGCGGTACTAATACAAAAGAAAACCAGAGCGTTTCTCAAAATTATTTCAGCATCATTTAAACTCAGGTGATCCTGTCTGCCTGTGTTGTGCTGAACAACCTGTCAGTCATACTTCAACCTGTCAGTCATACTTGTCAATCATTGCTCCTGCTCCTTAAAAGACGGAGTCTAATCGAAGTGAAGAAACAGAAATGAAGGTCTGATACTCACTTTCTCAGAACTGCAATTTCATTCTCTATGCTGCTTTCTTTCCCCTTCAGTGCCTTCTTGGGGATGCACTTGACTGCAAAGAGTTTCCCGCTCGCTCTCTCTTCAGCCAAAACAACTTCAGAGAATGCACCCCTGAAAAAAGAAAAGAAAAAGCCCGGTTTTAAGTGGTGTCTTCAACTGTTAACTGAAACATACCCATCAAATCTAGTTCTTCTAGTGTCTTTTGATAGTTGCCCTTTGTTAATCATAGCAGCGGCACCATGAGCATCTTCCTTTGCCTTTACAAACATATGCAGACATTCACATTCACACAATACATTAAAGGGTTACCAAATACAACAATTTTAATAAAAAGCCATAGTCCAGCAGTGGTAGGAGCAAAGCTTGACAATCAGAAAGTACCATTTCCACACACAAAGGCATGGACTGCTGTCTGACTGCTGATTTGATGATGTACTTTTCCCGTTCCTGATGTTTTAGGATGTTTAATTTACACAGTAGCACAAAGTCCCTAGGACTAATGATGCACCAGTGCCAAGGGTGCTCCCAGTTCACAGAATCACAGAATCACAGAATGGCAGGAGTTGGAAGGGACCTCAGGAGATCATCCAGTCCAACCCTCCTGCTAAAGCAGGGTCACCCAAAGCAGGGTGCACAGGACTTCATCCAGGCGGGCTTTGAATATCTCCAGAGAAGGAGACTCTACAGTCCCTCTGGGCAGCCTGTTCCAGGGCTCTGTCACCCTCAAAGTAAAGAAGTTTTTNNTGCTGGGCACCACTGAGAAGAGTCTGGCTCCATCCTCAGTGACCACACGAGGATGGGCCTCTGCTTTGGTCCTCCCTGGCAGCCCAGGGCATTTCCTCACCATTGGGTCAACCCTGAATCAGATGGGGAAGCAGCGTCAGAATTTCTCTGTGTACACAGAGTTATTCCACAACACAAACTGCTGTGTGTGTAATCGCTAAAGCCAAAGAACCGGATTAAATCACAAGTCCAAATGTTGGCCTTAATAGCAGCCTCCCTATGGTTACCCCAGAGAGGATTACACAAATAAAGAAACTTCATCACAGCAGCCAGTCACTAATTGCCAAGAGTGGGCAGTGCCTCTCCTTCATTAGGTTATTCCATAACAGTGTATTATTTCTTGTACTCTCATCGCTTCCTCCAAAGCATCTGGACCTTACTGGGGAGAAGCCAGGAAAATGTTAGAGTCAATGCTATAAACACTTTTCTTCCTGTTCTCACGCTGTTTTCTGAGCATTTGAGCATCATTCAGACACTGCTGGTCTGGATGGACCTTTGCTCTGGTGCACTGGGGCTGCTCATGTTAAAATGTTCGTTACTGGTTTTAGCGGCAAGTTACTGGGCAAGACAGGGCATTGGCCTGATGAGGAACAGCAAACCATTGTTGATATTCCCCAAAACTTCCTCCTGAAGCACCTGCTTTGTCCAACAGACACCAGAACCAAGGGCTTGGCTAACCAGATCACAGCTGAAGGATTCACCAGCTGAAGGATCATATTTTAGAATCATAGAATGCTTTGGGTTGGAAGGGACCCCT
>BOSO01026380.1:0-17564 GCA_018403395.1 Gorsachius goisagi | reverse complement strand
GTCCAACCTGGCCTTGAATGTTCCCAGGGATGGGCCTCCACCACCTCTCTGGGCAACCCGTGCCAGTGTTTCACTACCCTATTTTATTTATTATTTTATATTTATATTTTTAATTTATACTTATATTTTATATTTATTTAATCTTATTTATGCAAAACAAAAATATCTTATTTATACAAAACACTTCCCTTCATTTTTCCCCCCATCAGTAGATTATTCTGCTCTTTTACATAGCCCTCCATGAAACGAGCTCAGCAGCAGGCTGAGCAAACCCAGCCATGCTCCAGCCCACTCTTACAACGTTAATGTTTGATCACAGCCTCGTTGGGCTACCACCAGCTTTCTCTGACTTTCATTCCCCACAACTGCTGCTTATCTAGATGTTTGCAGATAAACAGAAACGTTTCCTTTCCGGGCCAGGCTCTTCCTTTTTAAGTCATGCACTTCAATGACACAACCAAGCGGCTGTGACGTGGCCTCAGCCATGGTTCCCAAGTTGTGAAACGGCTGAATGAATCATTAAGCCAGTGGATAAGTGGATAAGCAAAATGAAGAGGCTGCTGCTTTGCAAAGAAAGCGACTGTTTACCCAGAAAGGCTTTTGTAGCCAGCACTGATAGAGAAACGGTGACCGGGAATTTTAGAAATGGATAAAAAGAGACTTTTGCAACCTGTTATGGCGGATGTTTGACAGCCTGTCTCCATGTGGTAGTGACCCTCTGAACCAAGAATGTTTTGCCTCAGTTTGGACAGTGGTCCAGACTCTGACCACATTTATGCCACTCTAAGTCCAGGAAGGATTCGCTGTCTTCTGTTCTGTGTATAATCTACCACGGCACGTCAGAGTATCACAGGCTCCAATTTAGAGTCCGCACAATCGGTCTTAATGGCTTGCACAATAAAGAAATCAAGCCACCCAAAGTGTTTTTAAAGAGCTGTTCTTTGCTTTCCTAATCATCAACAGTCCTAGTCATTCACCCAATGGGGTTTTCACCCTGACCCTCATGCTTGGGATAGCCATGCCAGAACTGCAATAAAATCCTTTTACTGGAAAGCCCTGAGACCTCTCAGTGCTTATCAGCTTCAGCGGCAGACCAGGGTGCTCAGAAACTCACAGGGCTGCTCCCAGCTGTATTTCATGAACCCCGTAAGTCCCATCTGCTTAAGCCTTCAATACCGCCCTTCACTCCAGCTGTGTCTTGAACAAGCTTTTTGCCTTGGGTTAAACGCCGTTAACAGCAGCATATTCATGCCGGTCGTTTACTGATCACACAACTCTCCCAGCGTTTATGATACTATAAAAACACAGAGAGCTCCCATCCCAATCTGGATTTCATTGCTGTTCTCAGACAACAAAATAAAGGAAATCCCTTTATATCCCTCTACGCGATAAAGCCAGCTTTGGGAAACGCCTCCATTTCAGCTGCCTTCACCATTTTGCTGGATTTCTTTCTCCACTTACCAGGACATCCCTGGGGTTCACTGGTTGGAACAAGCCTCTGTGAATTTAACTGAAATTTTTTCAGGAGCTCCGAGATACTCATAAAAACCAATTCCATATCTCCTTAACAACCTTTCTCATTAAAGCATGAAATGAGCTGAACCTCAGCTAAAGCATTCGCTCACACGTCAAACCTTGGCACTGACAGGGCAAGTTGTTTTTTACACTGAGTTTTATATGAGGCCATGGCATGAAATTGCTGGTGCTGGGAAGAGCCCCAAGGCAATGAGGGGGGAGCACTGGGGTGGATCTGCCGGGAAGGCAGGAGGGAGATGCACGGAGGTCTGCGCAACGCTGTGCACTGCATATGCTCCTCTGTTCACAGAGCAAGGGGAAGGGGGAAAAGCAACACGGCAATGGACAAAAGAAAGATAAATCAAGTGCTGGAAGGAAAGAGAAGGAAGGAAACAGATGCAGATAGGCATCAAAGAGTTAAACACAGCCTGAGCGGAACGAATGGTATAGGACAAGAAGGAAGAAATGGTACCAGGGAGCATCAACAAGGAAAAGGCGCTCCTGGAGTCTGCTGGAGTCAGGAGGGAGTCAGAAATAATAGTGTATAGATGGGCAAGCAATTACCATCATTTCAAACACACAGCTGAATTCATCCACCCTTAACAACCCAGTCCAGCCCCCACTAAACCCCTCTTGACTCACGCATTAATAGATAAATACCAGAGAGAAAGTCAGAAAGACAAGGCTCCTATTTCCTTGCTAACAGCGATATATCCTACAGAAAATTCTCCGCCTCCTCAAAAAAGTTCCCCAGAACTACAGACCTGGCAGACTTGCTAAAGAATATTTTTCCCCCCAAAGAATTAATGTGCCCTTTAAAATCAAGACATTAATGAAGGAAGCAATTTATCTCTAAGAATTTATTATGATTCTCTGTTGAGGATTAAAGATTAATTGCATCTTGTAAAGATGTTTAGGTTTGGAAAATGTTGCCTTTTACACTGTCAAAGTGACAGTACTTTTTGTCAAAAGGACATGGCTTCCATTAAGCATCATCAAGCAGTGCTACATGACAAAAAGGAAAAATACAATACAGGAGATGTTGGACAACCAGAATGCTCCATGTCTGCAGCTCAGACAGGGCTCTGGATTAAAGCCCCACCTCTCCTAGGAGATACCGCATGCTCTTGATAATGACACGATGTTCCCAAGACCTGCAATTCACAACCCATATGCCAGTATCTCCATAGTCATAGCACTGAGCCAGAAAGAGATTCAGTAACCTCTTGGTCAATCTTGTAATTCGAATTATGAGTTTTAATCTGAAATGTCTTGGATGGAAAACCACAATTTCTGTGAAGGACACAAACAAACAGGGGTATTTTTTATTCTGTATAATACCGAGGAAGGTGTTTGCTCTGTTAAAATATTTGGGGGAGGTTTTTTTCTCCTACCTCCAGAAAATATGGTCCAAAAATTATTTTTACATTCTGATACAGATTCAAAAAAAAAAAAAATAGGGAGAAGAGGTTAATGCATTAAAAGTTACGCTTTTAAAGGTGTCTGCAATGGTTGGGATGTCCCATTCCCTTCACCTGGGAAATAGGTAACTGCAACCTTTCCAACGTGCCTGGGGACCCAGCCTTCACCTCTCTGAGGAGGGGCTCTAAACACCTTCAGGAGCTTTCCTCATCCTGATGGGAGACTATAGCAAACAGATAGAAAATCATCACTGTTTTGAGGAAGTAAGACAGCGGTGGAAATGGGTAAAGGAGAAACTTCTGCAAACCTAAACCACCTAATTAGCTGCTGAAATACGTGTGTGGCAACTGAACCTATTTTTGAAAGTTTTGACCATGTTATCAATTACCCGAGAGGATAGACTCCTTTCAAACTTCTAATTAAGGCATGGAATAATTTTGCGATCTGGATCATTTTTACATGATTTAAGAACAATGTAAGAGAAAAAAAAGAGAGGTTAAATGACTTGAGGTGTCACATTGAGATAGTGGCAAATTCTGGAAGGTGGTTGAGATGTTCTGACTCCTCACCCCTTTGCATATATCTGGACCATGCAGTACCCTAGGAGAAGTCAATCTTTTACAGTTTTAATTTTTTAAAATTATTTCTCATCTAGTTATTTTCTTTAATCTAGATTGAAAGATCAGGATTTCAAGATTATCATTGGAATATGAATGGCATTCATACCGAAACAGACTGGATTTTCTATTAGAAAACAATGGCTGTAAGGCTAGGCTATCCTGCAGATCAGAGCAAAATGAAGGCCAAATAACTTTTTCCTTCTTCTGTTCGAACTGTAATTTAATATGAACACTTAATTTCTGAAATACAATGAACAACATATACTGTGACAGCAAAACTGTTCTCATTCATCAAAAAAAAAAATTGCTGGCATAAAAATACTGACAAAATGCAGGCAAAGAGTTGATGGAGGGATAAAACTTTTTTTTTCCATTTGCAGAGACTTCCATGTTGAGCAGTTTTCCACTGCATTAGCAGGTGCTCTGTCATGCTAAATCAACAGACATAGTCAGGAAACAGATTTCACATCTTCGGGCTGTGTATAGCTAACTATCTTAATTATGGTACAGTTGCCTTTCTGTGTGTACTTTGCCCCAGCCAAACCATGGAAAATAATAGTGAACACTCATGGTTTGAAAAACGTACCATGTCCACAGTGGAGATCACTGAGATGGGAGACCAACCAAATGGAAGAAGGTAATTGCTGTAGCGTGGCTTCAGCAACCACACACAAATTCTGCTCCTTGACTCCCCAAAGAAAGGTGACTTTGAACTGCACGACAAACAGAGGCAAGTATGTAAGCAAAAAAATCTTTGCTGGCATTTTCACAGCTTTTCCTGTGGACCTCAAGGAGTTAACAGAGCTCAGTCTCTGTGTAACCAGCACATACCAGGATGATTCGGGTCCTGCAGACTATTTTTCTACTAAGCCATTTTTCTGCACAAGTCATGTCTTATTTTTTTTTTTTTTTTATTAAATTTTCTACTCAGCTGTTTCTGTACACACATCCTCACTCTCCCAAATTCCAGGCACATCCCAGCACAAACCCAAACTAAGGCTGGAAATAAAGTTTTTCACTCCAAAGCCATGTCCATGAATGTCCTGACATCTATCTGAAAATTAATTTACAATGTAGTTTTCAATAGCTCAGTGATGTCTGAATAAAAAGTTAACAAAACCAAAATGTGGAGGGTGTTTTTACCCAGCCAAGAGCAAAGGAGAAGGCTTTCAGGACCACATTACATGTGGTACAGAAGTCAAATATCCCTACACAAGAGCTGAATATAAATTTACGGGGAAAGAAACACACTTCCTAATCTGGTTGCACCCGTCTATTCTCTAGAGGACAAACGCTTTTTCTAGCTATTTTCATTCATCAAACACTCAGTCCTTCTATGGCAATGCTTCCTCCGCCCGGGCAAGAGCAGAGCAACCAGGATCACTGTATTAATACCGGTATTTTTAGCCTCACTACTCATTTAACTTCCACTCAGCCACAACTGAAAATGCTCTTTTCTACCTTGGGGCCCAGTGCGTGTCTGCTGTAACACCAGACATGGCCCTGCCCTGGGCTGTGTCTGACCCTGGTTCCCCTCCCCAGGGCTGATCCTGACCCCCACCTGCAGTGATGTTCCCCATCCCCATGATGGGGGTGATGTCTGAGTCTGGGGCTTTGCTGATGCCCAGGGCTGTGGCTGCTATCGCACATTACAGATGATGAACAGCACTTCCAACTGTGCCAAAAGTGCTGTTGCTATTGCCTGATGGACACCCAAACAACAACGGCAAGGGGCAAAAATAACCTCTGCTATGTGTTCCTGTAGCAAGGAGATCCTTTCTGGACCACTGACATGTTTCTCTGTGCGCTGAGCTATTCCCCATGCCAATACCCTCATCATTTTGTCTGAGCTAGAAGGTCCATTAACACCACTGGAGTCTTCTGATGAGCTTCCCCACAGTGTGACAGAAGCCCAAGAATCACCATGCCCAGTGTCCTGGTTTCGGCTGGGACACAGTTAATTTTCTTCCTAGGCATAGTGCTGTGTTTTGGATTTAGTGCTAGAAGAATGTTGATAACACACTGATGGTTTTAGTTGTTGCTGAGCAGGGCTTACACTGGTCAAGGGGTTTTCAGCTTCCCCTGCTCTGCCAGGTGCACAAGAAGCTGGGAGAGAACACAGCCAGGACAGCTGACCCCAACTGGCCAAAGTGTTATTCCGTACCATATGACATCATGCTCAGTATATAAACTGGGGGAAGAAGAAGGAAGGGGGGAGCATTCAGAGTGGTGGCGTTTGTCTCCCCAAGTCACCATTACACGTGATGGAGCCCTGCTGTCCTGGGGATGGCTGAGCACCTGCCTGCCCATGGGAAGCAGGGAATTAATTCCTTGTTTTGCTTTGCTTGCATGTGCAGCTTTTGCTTTACCTGTTAAACTGTCTTTATCTCAACCCATGGCTTTTTCACTTTTACCCTTCTGATTCTCTCCCCCATCCCACTGCGGGGGGAGTGAGCGAGTGGCTGGGTGGGGCTGAGTTGCCAGCTGGGGTTATACCACAACACCCAGGGATGGGCAGCACATCCCCAGCTCCAGATTTCATCTCTCCAACCACCTTGCTGCTCCCCTTCTAACACAGTTCCTTTCAGAGAGAGGAGCCACATCAATACACAGATCTCTGCAGGGACTTACAGCCAGGACCATAGCAGAGACACCCGACGATATACTCCAGGTAGAGCTTCTTCTTTCCCCTCCTTATAAACCAGTTCTGTTTTCTCCCACCGTTACAGGGTGACTCACTGCGACTGAATGAGCAGCAGAAAGCTTTCATCTTGCATAGTCACCAAAAGTGTTTGGATTTGTTTGGATTTAACTTCCATTTTTTTGGGTACTATTATCTACAATTACAACAGCTTAGTGTTTTGACAGTTTTTGTCACCAGAGTCAGCTGCAAGAATTTTAATGCCAATTTGAGGCTTATCGTTTCTCTGGTTTAGCTACTCCATATTTTATACTCTCAGGACACACCCCACCCACCCCCAAAAAACCAAAGCCAAAACAAAAAAACCCACCAAACCCTCCGAGAATTAAGATTGAAAATCCATGTCAGCTACTTAAAGGAAAGCTACTTAGAGGAGGGAGGCTTCTATGAAGCCAGAAAACACCCATTTAAAGCTGCACTCTAGAAAGTATGAAATTACAACAAAATAGTCAAGGTGGTTTCCTTCAGACCCCTGCCTCTTCCCCTGAACCACCTTCACCAGAACGCAACCATCTCCTTAACGGGCAAGTCATTTTCACCCAAGGAAAAATTACTGGAAACCATTTGAACCATTCTGTAATTGACTTTAGTTCTTGACTCCATGATGAATTTCAAGTTCACAGTGGGGCATGGCACACACCACCAGCACTCCGTGTCATGGAGGAACCTTCCCTTCCTTCCAACGTCATGTTGTGAGGCATCAGCAAAGGTGCCACACTGCTCCTGTGCGTCCTGAATGCTTCTCCCTGCCCACCACCGCCACCAAGCCAGCTCAGCTCCCACTTTAGGGGCCAGCAGGGAAACACCAAGTTCGAGACCTGTGTTGCAACATAGGCAGGAGAGCAGAGAGCCTCTGGGGTGACTTCCAGCCATGTGGACAGGAAATCCTGCAGTGCTTGGGACACTCCAACTCATGCACCAGCGGGTTGAAGGCACCGAAGCACATGGCCAAAGAAACTCACGGGCAAAAAAGACCCATTACGTGCAGAGCAGAGCAAGGAAAATGTGCTTCAATGCCATAAAACTAAGCTTCAAAGATGAATAAACCGCATAAAGCACAGAAATTAATCCAAAAAGAAAAGTTTCTGCAGAATCTCTTCCCTTTCTGAGATGAACTAATTTGTTTTAGCTGCCTGGTGTATGCTAATTTAATAGGATGCTATGCAGTCTGTTCTGAGACAATGATGCATGGATGCTAAAAAGGGAAACTGGCCCGGCACAGATCCCTAGTCATGTTTGTTATTACAGCCCTCTTCTTTCCTGAACTGTTTGCTCCTTTCTGATTAATCCTGACCCCTATTAGAAAGGGAAGTATTGTCTTTAAAGGCCTACTACATTTACATTACGTCTTCTGTGTAAAGCTATCCAGAATCAAAAGCAAAACATACAGCTTTCCGTATTGAGCTCTTCCTTCCATTATACACTTCACAAACGAGCTGTTAAGCAGTTTATTTTCTCCACTGATGATCACTTTCTTTCCAAAGTGAATATTTAAGTACCTTTTTTCCACTTTTATCTTCTAAGACAAAAGGAGCTCATTGTCTCCCAGGGTTTATCTGATGGCAGCATTCTCACGAGGAAATAACCTTTATTTTTCTAATAATGACCTCAAACATTTCTTGAGGCATAAGTGATCTCCATAATTTTTTTCAAAGCGTTTCCCTGTTCTGACACTGATATATGCAGGGTCTATTACAACACATCTGATTTCTGGAGATCTTATCTGGCCGTAGAAAGCAGATTACACCAATTTGAAAACGCAGGTTTCTTCTTCTTCCTCCGCACGAAAACTTAAGAAATTATCTGGCACACCATGGTACTCTGCAAGAGGCTGGCTCAATTAAGGAACAACTGTATGACATTGTGTCTTTTAAAGCAAAGCAAAGACAGTGCAGATACTATAGTTTTGCTTGCAACAATTCCTATGCTCCTTCTAAAGAGAAGGTCTTCAGTTGAGATGAAACGAGCATCTGACTAAAGATTGAATAATTTGCAGTTGTGTCTAAACCATAGGAAACTCCCATCTAGCCAGGAATTTTGCCTAAAGGTGTCTGGACCTTCACAAATCCAAGTTACAAAGGCCTGCACAACACCTCTTTCCTTTGGGTGGCAATTATCTGTCTACAGAACAAAACCCAAGTATCAGTTCCGGTGGTCTTCCTCAGTGATCATAAGCAAACACTTGTATTACTTGACCTGTGATTTTCAAACACCAACCTGTCTTTCATGAACTTTATGGCCCATTCTACAGATGAGGGATTGGGGGAACAGAAACCACATGGACCGATTCTTCTTGCTTAATTTTCATTAGTTATAACCAAGGAACTTTAAATAATCTAAAAGTGCAGACTGCTTTTGTACTCAACAAGGAAGCATCTCCAACAGATGATTATGTCCCATCCTAAAATATATTGAGGGCAGCACACTATGACCCTGTAGGAATCCTTAAGCCCTCTCAACCAAAAATCCTCTGCTCCATTTGCTGCCTGACTCTGGTCAAAGAGGTCATCTGAGACACCCAGACATTAGTGCCGAGATGACTGTCAGGCAGCTGCAATTAAGTCAGATAACTTCCAGCCTTAGGATCTGGTCTTGCTTCAAGAGAAAGCAGAGTCTGACCACCCAGAATGAAACCCTTCTGACCACATCTACATGGGTGTTGTTGACAGCTAAGCTATTCCTTCATGTCTCCTGCTACTGGCAAGAGATGGCCAATACAGCAGTGCCATCAGCTTGTGCTGGGGTAACTAACGCTGGTCAGGTGAATCACACCCTAAACGCAAGGCTTGATCTTCTCTGAGAGCAAAGGGAGCCTAGGGGGAGAGATGAAGATGTCCACAGTGTGGACACTTTGAAGGCTAAGGCAGAAAAATCTCCTCCCCAACTCATAGGGCCTGAGTATGCAGAATAACCACATATTCAAAACAAAAGTAGGATTAGGACTTGTAAGGCTTCTACACCCATGATCACAGCACGGTTCCTGCCTATTCTAAGGACAGATTTAGATTAGTTAAGCAGACCATAAAACCAAGGCACATCTCCCAGGATCTGCCTTTTCCAGTTTAATCCTTCAGACCCAATCTACAGCCCCCCGTCAGGAAGCATTCCCCACGAATGTGATGAGCAGCCACTGAAAGAGGAGGCCATGGGGTTCAGAGCTGTCACAAGCACAGCTGAACAGTTCCCATTTTCTAAGAGCCGTTTTGTGCCACTATGAAACTCTAATTGGCTTCTTCTCATCCTGTTGTTACCCATCCAGCTGGTCCTGCATATCTATTTTAAATATCTGGACTAAAAATTATGTGTATTTTGTATCCTCGCCCAAGTCATAGTTTAGAATTAAAAAAAACCAAACAGATAGAGAGGAATACAGTGGAATACAAATAATTTCATAGCTCAGAACTGAGCTCTAGTAGGAAAAGCCACCGCAGGTTATCCAGAGCTCCAACTGCAGGCTTACTTCCAATGGCCACCTCTTAAAATACCAGAAGAGTGTTTGCTTTCCTACTCCCCAGCCTCTTGACTCATGTATCCACATGTGGTTTCATGTCTGATTAAGAAATCTTAGCAAACTGGTTTGCCTAGTAACCGGTAAGCTTGAAAATAAACATTTTGGCAAAGATCATGCCAGTGTAACTGTATACAGAAATTACCAGGAACTTCTGAAACTCACAAATACTTCTGCTAAAAGAATTGCCACACACTCTCCACATGTGTGAGCCTCAGTCCTGTTCTCGCTCAAATCTCAGTGCAACAAGGCTCTTCCTTTCAGCTTCAGTTGACGAGGAATCTCTCCACAGCTCCATGTTTAAGGGGCTGTGTTGAGACTACTGAGGTTACTCACAAAATAGGTGCAACACCAGCACAACGTTCCTCCCATAAATCCCATAAACACATTGTCATGAGGAACATTTTTGATATCATGGAGTTACCCTGGGATTAGCCAAAAGGAAATTCCCCAGGAAATGTAAGGAACCAGATGCTGCACCAGCTTCCATCCAAACCAAGCCCAGCCTAAGCATTGATCCAGATGAAGCAGGGAGCATATGGGGCCTAGCAACAGATGTCTTCTGCGTTTATCCCATGCTTTTAACAGTGGAGAAGGCCAGTAACACATGTAACAATCCCATCCCCTGAGGATAGGAACCATCCCTGCCTTCTGCTGCCTTGCCCATATGATGGTAGAAGACAGCAACAGGAGGGAAGGAGTTCCTCCAGTATGGCAGACCTACATCAAAGCAGCTGAGCCCATTAGTGAATCACAGCAGAGAAAAGGTGCTGTTGTTTCCTGCATTTTGTCTAAAGGGAGGACAGATCTTCCCACCCAAAGAGTTGAGTCTGGTCCATGGAAGCCATCAGTCACTGGGGATGGTCCATGGAAGCCATCAGCAGTGAGACAGACATTGACAACTCTGTCATATTGTCCCTAAAAGGCTTTAGATTCCTGGTTTAATAGCAACCACTTTAGTCTTCAAAGGAAACAATAACTCATCTATATACCAACCCTGCTGGTAAGGAGATGAAGATTGAAGACCTCAAGATCTGCCTAGGCAAGCTGCTGCTACTGAGCTTCACCTGACTTTCCAGAACCACGATAGACTCCGACTGCCTGCAGCTTCAGCACACCATAAAGACACAGGCCAGTGCGGGGCTACTCATGCCTCAGTCTTCACTTCCCCTTCTCCAGTGAGCAACAGCACAGGAGGAATTATCTCCATGCCCCAACCAGCTCACAAACACCAACCGAAGTCAACTGCTGCATAGGGATGACCTTCTGTGTTGGAAAACTTCAGCAGAAACAACCTGACAGCAACGCTGATTCCCTTTATCTGAAATGTAATCATAGCACATTATAGTCTTATAATACAATGATGAGTTTCCTAGGAGATGACTGCCATGCGCCCTACCTATTTTTAAAAATGAAATTTCTCAGAACTCATTTCCATCTCAGGTTGACATGCTACACACACACATCGACAAGTGCCACCACCGTGCTTCTCAGCCATCATGTGGGTGCAGATAACCCAGCCCAGACCTTGGATGGCAGGTCTGAGCAGTCCCATAGCGTGCCTGATGAGCTGGATGAGGGTGGGAAGAGCACAGCTGTGGGAGCACAGCTTTTCAAACCTGACAGTAATAATTTCTGTGTTTCTTTGGAAGCTGTTGCATAATTTCAAAGATGAATAAAAAGGAGGCAGCATATTATCCTGCCAGGTGACATGCACCCCGGAAGATGAAAGTCATCCAGAAGGTTTGCACAAGAGTACAGGCAAACTGATAAGGAACAGGCAGGACTGCAGGAATCTCTCTCTCAATGGACTGTAAAGGTTATCTGTGAGCCAATTCCCAAAAATACTGCGAGCAGCAGGCCACTGGTGGTGAGTTGAGGAGCTAAGCTGAGCCTGGTCCAGCTGGTAAAAAAGCTGCCACAAGTTGCATGTGGTATAGATGTGCTGTGGTCAGTACGTCAGCCCACAGAAGAGATGGGCTACAGAGTATTCAAAACAGGTTAAAAGTTGATTAAAGAAAAAAAATCTAGGAAGATTCCAGAAGCTTGGCCCCCTGGGGAGCCTCTGTTTGTTGCCATTAAAAGGGCTTGGAGGGGAGGAAAGGTTGGATACTTAATCCTGACAGCAAGTGCACAAGTCGGTCCCTGAGGTCATTTTAGGAATAGATCAAAATGGGACAAGTGTCTCTCCCCACCATGATCAGACAGGGAGGTTCACTATGAAGAAAGAAGCTTTCAGTCCTTTAAAACATGACAAGTCAAAAGGATGTGCGTGAAACTGTTGGAATAGCAGAAAAAGCATGATACGTCCTTGGGGAAAACTGTTTTGCTTTCTACTGTGAGTAAAAGCCTAATTTGATTAGAAACTTTATGCTCTCTTTGAAACAAAGCCCTTTCCCCATTCAAATATTTCAATTTCTAAGTGAATGTGAACCCATTCCAAGTGAATGGAGACTTGAGGATCCTGAAACGTAAACTCGCATGGCTTGCTCATGAAAGTATCTTTTTTACCCGGTTAAAGTAAGACATGAAGAAGGCAAAAAATACTCAGCAGGGTTAAGCAACAGGGCCTCCCCAGTCCAGGGTCCCTTCCTTAGTAATAGCCATTAACAGTTATTTAAAGAAATAGTGTAAGAAATGGAGCTCGTGCAGCAAAATGTCCCCTGATCCCGTTTATCTCCCTAGCCTCCAACAGTCAGTGATCCAGAAAAGGGATCTCTAGTCAGTGACAGTTGCACTGACCTATCATGCCTTAGCTACCTATCCTTTAATCATCTGCAGAATTCATTTTTCTTCAACCCATTTACACTTCAAATTTCAGTCTCGTGTAGAATTGAGCTCCACTGAGTAAAAATTATACGAGAAAGTCGTTCTTCTTGTTTGTTGATTTTACATTTGCTGCTTGATAATTTCTTTCCATAACTCTACTAAAACACATTTTAAGTATGTTCAATAACCAGCTGCTTTTCCATGTCACGTAATGGGTTTTAATCACAAATATTCTGAATTGTTTTTAAACCAGGACTAGAGTGCGGTGCTAGAAAAGATCAGCAAAAGGAGTCTGCAGAACTGGATTCCCCTTCACTCTCCATGGCAAGAAACTCTCAACCTGTACTAGGATATACATGAAACAAACTCAAAATTCTTATGAAAGGAGACATTACCTCTTACACTGTGCTAAATCTTCAGTGTCATGTTTAATTTTGAAATATAAAAATGAGGAAACTTGTTAAACAAGAAGTGAAAAGGTCCTAGGAGACAGAACCAGGAGAGTTAAAACTTGCAGGAGGCGTAAGGACTGTTTAAAAACATCAACGCTCGAAACTCAGAACAAATATATAACCCATGTAAAGAAATGAGAAAAACAGAGAAGCCTGGCAGGCCAAGCAGCTGGGCAAGAGAAACTATGAGAAGTAGAACAGCATCCTCAAAATCAGAAGTTGTGTGTCCAAATGAGGAAACAAAAATGGTATTTAATTTGTAGTGGGTAAAATATAAAAAAATCAAAAGGCAGGAAAAAGTATCTGAAGAGCAAGTTGCACCAGGCAGGAAATCTAGTAAAGACTATTTTGGACATATCAGAAGCTAGAAGTGTGCCAGATCACTGATGGACCAGGGAGAAGTCAAGTATAGAAGAAGCATGAATAAACCCACATGGCTATAGCAAAAAAAATTACTTTTTTTGGCATTTGTGCTCACTGCACAGAGGTTCAGGTTGTTTCTAAAACTGGACACGCAACCTTCTTTACAAGGTTGGTAGCAGGGGTTATAGACTGGACTGACCCAACCATTCTAGAGGAACTGAGGTGTGAAACTACTGGAGCTCTAAACACAGGCTGAAGTCTCTCCATTAAAGCTTTATGGTACCCAAAAATTAGAAGGCAGCTTACATGACACAATTTTTAAGAAGGGTTTCAAAGGAAAAATTCAGGAATTACAGGGAACTCCAAATCAGTAAATCTGACATCAGCAGGTCCGTAAATCTATAATGAAGAACATACCTCTGGCAAAAGATAGAATTATTGAACACCTGGAAGAATATGATAGACTGAGGAAGAGCTGATACGGTTTTTGAGAAGGGAAGCCAGGCCTCATAAATGTACTGGAGTACTCTGGAGGGGTCAATGTGTATGCAGAGGAGGAGATCCCACTGCTGTAGTTTACTTCGATTTCAATGGGATGCCTCAACACAGGATCTCTGAGCAGCTGAGCTGTTAGGGGATAGGAGAAGCTTCTTGCATGGATAAAGAACTTGTTAAAAGACATAAAACAGCAAGGAATAAATGGTAAATCCATTTACTATCCAGTGTTACGGATTACTAAGAAAGCAGTTTGCCACACCCTGAATGCTTTGTGCTGTTGAGATCCTCCTCCTTGCCCGCAGGATATGGCAGAAGCAGTGAGGGCGATGGGGATGATCAAAAGTATGAAACAGCTCCATTATGAGGAATTACTGAACCAACTGGTACTCTTCAGCCTGGAAGGAACAACTGAGGGAGACAGAATAAAGCTCAGAGAGGAGCAGGGCAAGTGGTCACTGTCCCTTCCAACACAAGGATGAGGTAGTACATGGAGGTAGCAAGAACCCACTTCAAAACAAACTTCATCCAGCCTCTTTCCATAGGACACAGTGGCTATTAACAAGGATTCAGGAAACAACCAGAAAAATACTGCTGATAAAATCCATCCCAGACCACTGAAGACACCATTTGTGTCTCAAAAAACGCCTGCACAGATCTCACTGAATGCTAGGGGAGTACTCACAATATTATAATTTAATTATATTATTGTTGAACGCTGACCTGTACTTTCCTTCCCAGACATCTGGCACTGGCTGCAGGGATGGGGCACTGGATGGGTTGCATTTTCAGTCTGACCCACTACGGCTGTTCTTACAGTCCATTAATGCGGTGGAGCCAGCAGCAGCTGACAGCAGCTCATGGGAAAAAACGGGCATGCAAAATGCATGGCGAGTCAAGCCCATCACTGAGACAAATGGCAACTTCTTTAGGATTAACCCAGAGCAAAAAGCAAGGAAAAGTGCATGTAAAATACTGTCTAATTCCAAGAAGACCACTTGCACCTAAGTAACCCAGTCAGGATATCTGGTAGTAAAGACAACCTCGGACTTCAGGAGAATTAAACCAGCAGAGAATTATCACGAGACGTCCAGGGAAAACACAGCTTTGAAAGGTGCATCAGATACCATGGGGGAAACAGCCTTTGTGATCTTCTTGGGCTGATCTCTCTGGAATAAATATAACCCCTGTCTTCCTTTATTCTTGCTGTAAGTGAATCATATGATGGGCCTTTCGTTGCCACTGCAGATAACAATCGTCTCTTCCTGGCGGGATTAGAAGGTAGCTGCTGCTAATTAAACTAAAGCTCACATCCCAAGACTTAGGTATATCTTCTTAAATGGCACGCAACGATTTTCCTCTGCATCCCTTCAGCTAGAATAGCCCAAACATTTCTCATGCATTTTTCCTTACAACATCCTTATGGGATTAGGCAGTGCCGTCGCACGTATGAAATACGTGGGAACTAGGGCAGGGAGGGCATAAAGCCGACAAACCCCAGGTCCCCCTAATCCAACATCCATTACTGAACTGGAAGAGCATCTTCACATGATTGCACTGCAGGCACAGTCTTGTTGTCACCCTAGACCTTTTGCTTTAGCTCTCCCCTCCTCCGGTATCACAGACTGCTGTCCCCACACGCATATCATCCGCCGTAAGGGCTAAAGCTTTGCTCTTCCCCAGAAAAGATACTCACTAAAAAGCTGGCATCATTCCCTGCCGTCTTGCCACAAAAATTTAAAATTTCAGAAGTATTTCTTGCTTCCTACATCATGCGCTACTAAATCTGTAGTAAACCATCGGCATCGTCAACCCAGCGACTGCGACAGTTTACTTGAACTTGTTTATTGGACCCCCATGTTTCACAGGGAATCCATTTTCCTAACTTTAGCAGTGTAAATACACTTTGAGCTGCCATCAGAGTCTTCAGAAGGAAGCAAATCTTTTCTCTTTGTTGACAAAAGCTTCGGAGTAGCATTTATTATACGCGAATGTCAGCAGGTGTTCATATTTAACTTGTTTTTGCGGTTTTTTTAAGCCTGAGATGCATATAGTGATTGAGAATTACTGTTTATTCATTTCTGTGTAATAGGAGAAGCAGCATTTCATCTGTCTCATCCATATTTAATAGCTCCAGGCACAACAACCATGAAAGGTCTATTTTTCTCCCACTAGGGAAAATATTATTATTATTACTACTACCATGACTACATCTATATTCTGGAATTATTCATACCCGGGTTTCTATATTATTTCTGTGTTATCAGTGGGCCAGGTCCTTTGCTGGTACTTACCTGAGTTACTGCGCTGATGGAGCCACACTGATTTATGTGACATCAGCTAAGGACAGAGTCAATCCAAAGCTTCTTGGCAATGTAAGCCAGATTGAACTTTGCTGCCTTGAGGAGGGGCAGGGACCCTTGGAAAGCTACCCATTTGCTGCTCCTGCAGTTACCAGGAAGGTGGGTTAGGGAGGTATCTGCTACTTTTTGGAGGTCCGCTCTTGTCCCCCAGGACCAGCTCCACCATGTCCATTTCCACGCTTCCTGGTCTTGGCGCACGCAGGGTAAATGGTGGGGCCAGGGGTGGTCTCTGTGTCACCTATGTTGCTCTGTACATCACCTATGCCTAGACCAGGCCCCTGCTCCCAAGATTTCATGTAAATATGAAGGATGGCACCCAATTTCCCCCCAGTTTAGCAGGGCAGCTGAAGGTCTGTTCTGACAGGTCCAGCAAAGCCCAGACTGTGACTCGCCCTGTCAATCCCAACCCCAAAACAGGATGCACCCCCCATAAACTAGAGGCACCCCTCCGCACGTCACTGACTAAATCACAACAGCCTGAACTAATAAATGGTCCACAGTGTTATTTATCTAGTTAAGCAGAAAACAGAGGCAATATAATCACGCAAGCAGTTTTTTCCCTTCCCAAGGATAAAGGAGGATCTCCAAGGAAACCTCTTCTTCCTCACCCGAGCCTGGCCAGCCTCCAGCACACCTAACAATGTGCAGTGACAACACCAACCAGAGAAGCAGTTAAGATGCGGGGGTTTTCCGGGTATATGTTCCTGGGAAAAAAGTTCCCTCATAGCATGCCATTAAAATGTTAATCATAAAACTGCTGAGGGCCACTTTCCCCAGGAGGTTACTCATTCAAATGCAGCCTGGGTCAGCAGTCCCTGGCACGTTACCATGAGGCAGTGTTTACCCAGCGAGAAACAAATTTGAGAGATTCGACTCGGTCACATGCTGCAAAACCCACGAGCACGGACTCAGGCAGGTCCCTTGCAGCAGCCGTGCTGCCAGGGAGCAGCAAACACTGGGGCGGCTTCACATGGGAGGTTTGCCCGTCCTGGGGCAGGGCTAACGAGCACTGGCAGCACAAGGGAGAGACCTGGAGCAGTCACCAGCAGGAAGCGTTACGCCTCCAGAGTTGCCTGGTTAGTCTTAACACTAATTCAGGAAGGGAAAAATAACCCCTAATACCCCGCTAATTATTTTTTTTCGGCCTCACATGCCTAAAGAAACTAAACGATCCCATGTTCAACTTGTTCATCTATGACCTGGACGAGGGGACAGAGCGTACCCTCAGCAAGTTCACTGATGACACAAAACTGGGAGGAGTGGCTGACACACCGGAAGGCTGTGCAGCCATTCAGCGGGACCTGGACAGGCTGCACAGGAGTTGGGTGGAGAGGAACCTGATGAAATTCAACAAGG
>BOSO01026376.1:0-22774 GCA_018403395.1 Gorsachius goisagi | reverse complement strand
TAGTATTAAATCCAAAACACAGCACTATGCTAGCTTCTATGAAGAAAATTAACTCTATCGCAGCTGAAGCCAGGACAGAAATAAAGCTGTATTTTCCTGCAATGGATTTATACCCATGTCTTTTGACGCAGAGCAAACTGTGAATCACATGGAGATAGCTGCCACTTTTGAGTATTGTAAAGAGAATTCAGGAAATAAAAGACAAAAGAAATTATAGTTCCTTGCAAATGGGAGCAAAAACTCCTACCTTAAAAAAATTTAAAACATTATTTTTTCCCTTATTTAACAATAATTTGGTAATATCCTTGCAATGTCTTGTGCAGGAAAGAAAAATTTTCTGAGAAACTAAAACCTTGTGTTTCTAGAACTGTTTGTCTCCAACAGCATTCAGTCAAGTATTCCTCAGCCAAAGGAAAAAAAAAAATATCTCCAGATATTCCATTAGTCTTATGATAGTCTCAGACCAGGCTACAGTTCTTTTCTAGCTCCTCAGAGTTTGTGACTGCTGATTTACATGATAAAGGAATGGTAACAATGATTAGCTCTTCTGCTTTCTCTTTGTTAGTTCACATTGCTATCCAAAAGAACTCTACAGCATTTTGAAAGGACCATACTAGAGCCTTTCTTGCTCCTTATGTAAAAAAACCCAACAAAACATCCTGAAGGGGAGTAAATAAGAGTTAATTTACACTGCCTCTTTCTGTGTGTTTTGGTACTTTCTCTGAAAGGCATTTTGGTTAACAGCAGCAGTCAGGTGCTCTTGTTAATTAGGCCGTGCTTGAAATACTGTGTACTTGTTCACGGGTAAAAAAAGCTATGCATTTGAAGAACCAGAAGATACAGGGCTGAGTAGCACTGCAGAAACTCCCCACCTCAGTGGATTTCTGATGTCCTCCTCCTACTTACAGAGCTTGCATGCAGGGAGGATTACAAGTACGTATTGCAGTCTTGAAGGGTGTACTAAACTGCACAAGTTTGAGAGCTATGGTATGTTGATAAACTAATGTGCTTTTGTGCATGGGAGACCTCAACGGTCTGCAGATGACTTAAGCTCGTGTTTAATTTCCATTACCGTTGACAGGATTTGATCATATATATAAATTTAAGCACATTTACATTTTTTTTAACACTGTGCAGGTATGTACACACTCACATGCTTTGACCAACTTGGTCCTTAATCAAACCTGTGCTTTGTTTTGAGACTTTAATTTCGTAACAGAAAATAAGAATAAAATGGGTCTGTATTTCTGAGATTAACTGGATGTTAACCATCAACCTATCTGTCTTTGTCTCAGTTTGTGTTTAGCAGTACTGTGTTCAGGACTTCTAATTTTTTTCAGCCATTTTGTTGGTTTCCACCTCGATTTTAATAAAAGAGCAATTTTCATCCCTCACATAATTCTTAGAAGGCAGAGATTTTTTTCATAACCTTTTAATGCTCTCCAATAAGTATTTGTCAGGTAGTTGATTTAATTGATTTAAAGACCAAGAGTAGCATTCTGCTTTAGTAATGAAATGCAGAGGACAGTTGGAATGAATGAATCATATATAGAATACATATGATCAGAGCTTGTCCTGGAAGAGAAGCGCAAAATGACAACCTACACCGAGTTGATCAGTCTTATTACCTAGAAAGCGTTTAATTGCACTTTTGCTTCAGGGTGCATTAAGCAGAAATTTTCATGTCCAAAGCAATATATAGAATTATATACTTCTCACTAAAAAGGCTACAGTGTTGTAAGTCAAACACCACCAAATATTTTAGAATTATTAAATCTTCAACGTAAGAGTATGACATAAAATTATAAGGGAAATCAAATTACGACCTTTAATTTCTGTGCTTTTTTAATACACTTTTTTACACGTAAAAATTTAATGTATGTTGTGTTGTCCCTTATGTGTTTCTGTTCATAAACTTTTCAAAATTATCAACAATGGTGTTGTAATGTTTCGTGAATCCTAATGTTGCCCAACTGTTACTCAGAACTTGACCACCAGCTTGCTTTCTGTGCTGTGCAAGTGCTGGTATTTTGGTGTTCCTTTCACGTCATGTTCTTTGTTCAGGTCATACTTCTCATGTTCTTCGCTTCTCACTTCATATTTCCTGCCAACTCTCGATGTTTGACTTTCACATGTGTGATGTAATATAGCAAAATAAGGAGTGAAAAGAAAACAAAAACATCTTCCTGTAGTGTGTTGGGGCTTCCAGCATTAAGGAAGACCTGTGTAAACTGCTTAGTTTAGCTGCTTGAATTTTCTTTGTATGGAAATGTGGCCTGTTAGAGACTGTCACAGTTAAAAGGCACTTATAAACTAATTAGACAAAACTGGTAAAGGCTAGGAGGTGGGGAATAACTCACAGACGTTTGAAATAATTTGCCTTAACTCACACGTCATGTTCCTTGAAGATTTAGGAATAGAAACTCTTTCTCTCAGGTTCATCCCTGTTCACTAGCTATATATCATATTAGTATGCTTAAGTAAAAAAAGATGAAAATATATAATAAATGTGGGAAATAGAAGATAACTTCCTGGGACCTTTCAAGGCTGATGAAGAAGTAGTTTAGCAATTTAACAAAAAGTTGATTTCCACACCCCCACCCCCAGAATTTTTCTCCAAATTAAAAAATATTGATTTGTTTCCTCTGCTTCTTCCCACCACGATCTCTTCAGAAATATAACATTTTATGCTTGATGATAAATGACATATCACATTAGAGCTAAGTGTGATTTGAAATGGCTGAAATATCTAAAAGAATCAAACATCATATTGGAGACAGGTCATCCTTAATAACAATGTGATTACAGTTTTCATCCTATTTTTCCTCTTTCAGACAGCATTTCTTCTGCATACTTGAAATCATTCCATCTTTCTTTCCTTGAAGACACAGCGGGTATATAAGCATTAACCATTGTGTGGTCAGGCCCCTGGGCTATGTTTCCTGTTTCCAGTGATGTTAAAAGGTACTTCTGAAAATGCAGTAGTCTAAAGTGACAACTCTAAAAAAGCAAATGTGGGGTGAGCTACTACTAAACAAAATATGAGTAGGCATTTAGTTTTTCAAATTATATTTAATCCCTAGAGGGCTGTGGAAGTCAGCCTGCAAATATTATTTTATGTTGAATCGAGGTTAACAGAGCTTTTTTATTATCTTTTATTTCACAAAATGAATTCTGTATGATTAAGATTGGCTCAAAAACTTTGGTTCTCCCAGTTTATTCAGTTACTGCGTGGAAGTGAAAGATATCTGAAAGTATATATTATGTAGTAGCCTTTTATTACTTTTTTTCAGTGTAAATAAAATAAAGTTCAAGGTTGGTCTTCTGGGTATAGCACTTATAAAATTAAGGATGAAAGTTAATCTCCAAGACAGTCTTCAAGAGGAAAATTGTACTGTAAATGTGTGATAGTTCTGTCTGTAGGTGTAATTATTAAAGGTATATTAAAACAAACAAACAAAACCCAAACAACCAAATCCAAAACATTCAGTGGGCTCGGTTTTGTGGTTTTTTTTTTCCCCTACAAATAATCTCAACCATTGCTTCTTGTCATGTTCAGTAGATATGGATAGCAGACTATCCTCTGTCTCTTTTACAGAAGTCTTACATATTTGAAAGTTGTAGCTTGTTCTCCCCTCTCACACACTTTTCTGTTATAACTTAGTGGCACCAGTTTGTTCACCTGTGCCAGGATAGTCACAACAATTCCTCTTCTACCCTGACTTCTCCACACCTCTCCTAAGGTGTGGTGCTCAAAAATGGATTTACTATTTTAGCTGAGCCCTTCCCATTGTTGCCTGAGTAGACAATACATACTTTATTTTTCTTATAGGTAGTGATCCTCCTTATATATCAGTCTATTTTTTGGATCCAGATGATGCTGTTAAATCATCTGTTTGCCTCACTAGCATTAAGATGGTTGACATTTACTGATTTTTCTCTGTCCACAAGGCATGATAATTATTCAATTATAGAAAGAATTTAGAGAGGAATTGGAGTGGAAAAATATATGTTTAAATAAGAGAATGACTAATTATTTTGAAATTGCTTCAGTCCATTCATGTTCCATACTAGTAGTAAATTCATTAGGCCCAGTCCTTTAAAAACCTGTGTGTGGTCCTTGAGCATGCCTGATTCC
Source organism: Gorsachius goisagi (assembly GCA_018403395.1). Classification (NCBI taxonomy): domain Eukaryota; kingdom Metazoa; phylum Chordata; class Aves; order Pelecaniformes; family Ardeidae; genus Gorsachius; species Gorsachius goisagi. Next base: position 18,636 of record BOSO01026376.1, on the reverse strand, counting down.
CACACTGAGGTGGTTTTAATTTATCATGATATGAATATGCTGGGTTGCTGGGTTTTCTGAATGTCTTCTTGCTGAAAGAAGAGTCCCATAACTTAACTGGGTTGCCTTGCTCGTAGTTGAACACCTTGTCCAGTGTTGTTCCATCCCCTTCAGGAGAAGTTCACATCACTTCCCACCAAGGAATTGTTTATGGATTTCTCCAATGTCTCATGGCTCTTGGTTGCAAACCCAGCTTGTTATATAGCTAATAGGATTGCAAAGGCTGGCTGTTCTCATCTAAGTTCTTCAGTTAATCTTCATCCTGACTTTTTCCTGTTTAATGTTGAGATCATAACAAATTAATTGTATTAGCTACCTGTCCTAAATTTACTTTTAGAAACAACACTGCTGAGAAAAGACACTACATTCTCCAGCTGCCTTCATTCTGTTTGTAAAAGCACTATTTCTCCATTGATTACTGAACCAAAGTTTTTAAACTTGCTCCTGTTGCATATGCTCTTACAGAATTATTTCATCCTAGCTGCCTGACTTCTCATTTTGTGCCTTGACTTTGTTAATTTTATTTCTCTTTGCCTCCTATTCCTTTATACTCATATTTAGCAATACAATATATTTTATAATTTTTATATGTTTGCTTCCCTATGTTTTGAATGAAATGACAGTGGCTTAGCCAAAGTCTGTTCTTTACTGCATTTCCTACACCACTTTTGCCCTAGAAAAGCTTTTGTTTGTGCTGTATAGTTTCTTTCAAAAACTATCTCCTCCTTTGGTCTTTCTGTCTTTCCTACACATAATATTATCATAATCTTCCAGTCCTGTGGGATACTTTTAAAACAAAAGACTTTAAGATTTTCTAGTTTTGCTCATTGTGCTTTTTGTATTAATGTACAGGTGTCAAAGACATTTGATAGATGACTAATGCAGTACCTTTTTCATCCTTTCTGACTTGCTGTCACCTGTTCTTTTTATGCTCCTTGCCCTTAAACTGGTTTCCAGGTGTTTCCTGTTGATGCCTAAATTACATGTTTATGTTAGCATACCCATGGTTCATCTTACTTTAAAATCCTTTTTGCTAAGTTAGTAACTGAATCTTCCTTCCTTATTTCCCTCCAGGTCCCATAAGAAAGAATTCATCTTTATCTAATAGCTCAGTGAAAAATGTACCCTAAGTGAGGAAGCCAAAGCAGTCCAGGTGACACCATCAGTCACAAATTTCTTTCCAGAATGTTATTCTATAGAATTGGTTTTTCCTTCCAAATGAGAAGGTTGTCTAAAAGATAATGAATAAAAGGAGCTTGCTAATGAAAAGAGTAAGAGGTTATTACAGATGTTGATACTGTGGACAAAACTTGCATACCTTAGCACAGATCAGCATTTGTAGCAGACCTCAGCAGTTTGCATGAATAGAGCTTTTGAGGGAGAAAATTTTCAAATTAATTGGCAAAGGTTGTGGAACAGGATTTGGAAAAACAGTGAAGCACAGAGGTTTTGAAGAGGCTGCTCTCTAATTGCAGACCAGAAGAAGGGACACGCATGCAGCACCTGTCAGGACTGAGGATGGAAATGACAGCAGTGATGCTGCTGCTGCTGTGATCCAGTTGCCTGTGGCATGACTTCTTGCTGACCTCATTGTCTGTCAGATGGTGTCTGACGTCTTAACTCACAAGTTCCCAGAAAGGTGCAAAACTTTCAACAGTTTGAAAGTGACTATAACATGTTCATTGTATGGCCATTTTTTAAACACCTGTCTGTCTTCTAGGGCTGGTGGATTCATTGTGGTTTTGTGTTTTGGGTTTTTTTTTTTCTTCACTATCATACAGATGTCTTTCTTGAAGAGTTGTATTGAATAATGCGATGAAGATGTTGCAAATTAGAAGGTCTGTTCCAAGGCACAGGAAAAATTTATACTTGAGTTCTTTGATCTTCCCTCATATAGCAGTTATTAGAGATGATATATCTATTTCATTTTATAATAGTGGTTAAAGGAGAGGGAGGAAATTATTGCTTGACATTTTCTCTAAGTTTTGTTAATGTGTATGTATATTATAGCATTGTATTTCTGTGTTTCTCATCACTTAGGAAAAAATCCCCATAGCTTATTTAAACACTTTAAATGTATATCACATTGTGCTCTGAGTGACACCAGTGAATATCTTCGGCAAGTACACTTCAGTCACTGAAGTAGCTGGCTTCTTGTTGCTGAAGCATAGAACAGATCCTTGACATTCTTGTAGTAACATAAATACAACACCTTCATTGACATTAGATTCTTATGCTACTCTACCTTTCTCAAGCAAGTGTTTGGAAGAGGACTAAGAGAAACACCAGGGATAAAATGAAAATGTTAGGAAAAGAACTGAAATCTTTCAACATACCAGTGAAAATCCATGTTCAAAATATCAGTTAGAGCAAGTAATTCGTGAATGACACTGGATGGAAATTGAAAAAGTGAACAGAAGGAGTCATAAAAAAAAAAACAGTTGATGGAATGTGCTACCATTTAATTCACATGACCTTTACAGCCTGCTAAGAATCACTTTTACATCCAGTTTGGAACCATTGTTCTTTTGAACCTCTTAATGAATGGATGTAAATCCTCAAGTAATTTTCCTTCTGTGTTTGTCTAAAGTCCTAACTTCTTGTAATTGCTTGCTTTACTGTAAAACAAGCTAAAAATGAGAATAGGAAGCTTTAAATGTTCAGCATTGCTTCTTCCCATGCTGACACTAGCATTGGGTCCATGCATTTTTGGCAGGTACAACAAATAATGTTTGTAGCAGTATGACACAGATTCAGCCTGGTATAAGCCTTCCAGAAGGGAGAAGCTGGGTGCTGTTCTGTAGAAATATCAAGGCAGGTTGGATAAACCAGTAATTCTTTAGCTACTTGTTAAACCATGCTATGCTTTGGACAGAAATGGATTTGGTTCCCCATGAGTGATTTTGATCACAGATGGTCAACATTTCCTATATTGACACTTCCCAGAATATTTTTTTGCAGAAGGCATCTATTACATCTGTATACATACTCTTGTATCTGTATTTTTGTGGATTTATTTCCTAGCCAGCTTTTAGAACATAGTGTTAGTGGAAGATATGAGATTTAGATTTTCCTGATGACTTTGGAACCCAATAATAATAAGGGGAGTCTATTACAAATAGTTCTGTAATCTTCTATACAGCTTCCCTCTCTGCAAGTGATTTGAAGGAACCTGTTGGTAAAAACGTATAGGTCATCTGTTCCTTGTTATCCTGAAAGATTACTTTTATTAAAGATGGATTTCTGTGAGAAAAATAATGGATGGGTTAACCCTGGTAGGCAGCTACCCCTGCCTACACACAGCTGCTCCCTTACTCCCTCTACAGTGAAATGGGGAAGAGAAAGGGAAGGATAAAGTGAGAAAACTCATAAAGACAGCTTAATAAAGAAAGCAAAAGCTGTGCTCACAAGCAGATGTTCAGCCATCTCCAGGAAAGCAGGGCTCCATTGCACGTAACGGTTACTTAGGAAAGCAAATGCTCTATCTCAAAATGTCCCCTCCTTCCTCCTTCTTTCCCCAGGTCAGTTGGGGTCATCTGTCCCAGCTGTGTCCCCGCCCAACCTCTTGTGCACCCTCAACCCATTTGCTGGCAGGGCAGTGTGAGAAACAGAAAAGGCCTTGACTCTGTGTAAGCACTGCTCAGCAAGGCTAAAACATCCCTGTGTTATCAACACTGTTTTGGTCATAAATCCAAAACACAGCACCATACAAGCTCCTATGAAGAAAATAAATTCTGTCCCATCCAAAATCAGTACAATGGAGAAATGAATTGAGGCATTCTAGCTTATTATTTTATGCATATAGTGGGATTAATTGGTGAGATTTCCTTGGTTTTTCCATACCTGAATGAATATTTAGAAGTATTGTTTCACAGAAATATTTTGTTTCTGTCCAAGCTATTTGTTTATACTGTCAAGAAATTCTATGCAAAATATCTTAGTTATATGCCATATGTACCCATATATATTTCAGATATGCAGATTTGAAGTGGTTTGCCTTTAAATATGGGAGAACTATCAAGTTCCTGTTGTCCTAAGTATAACACCTTAGTTCAAGGTAGTTTTCTCAGGGGATTATGTAGCATTTACATCACTATTTTAACACTTATGAGGATAGAATGCGATGGAAGTCTGTTTATCACTGAGTAGACACTTCGTATACACTATTGACTCTTGGAATTAGAAAATTATTTTTCTGCCATCTCCTCATGGTTACCTCTTTGTGATCTTTACAAGAGAGATTTCTCCTCACTTGCTGTTCTAGACCTTTGGTAAATTTGCAGAAGAATATTCTGCAGAGAAAAATGTTACATATTCCCTAAGACAGCATCACTCATTCAGAAATGTTACTAAAATGTTGCATGTAATACAGCACAAGGTAGGAATAAGTTCCTGTAAGAGCACTTTAAAACTTTATGTAGAAAAAATTGCTTTGTAGGCTGTAAACATCAAAGACTGATACATATTAATCACTGGTAATTTGTTTTCAGTTTGAAAAAAGACTGTTGTGTAAAAAAACTTCAGTTAAATTATTAGCTGTGCACATTGTCATGAAACAGTCCCTAATTCTAAAAAAACCCTGAAAAGCAGAGACTAGATAATAATTGACAGCCATAAAGAATTCCAATAATCTGAATGTCTTGTATTTCTCTTGTACAATTATTATTCAGTCACATTAAATAAAACTAAACAGTATTTTTCCATACAGAAATATAAGGTTTGACTCCTAATTGACTTCCAGTTACAATTAAAATATAAAGATTTTAGTTTCCAGTTATAATAATAATTTATTCATTTTAGATTCAAAATTTAAAAAAAAAGTGGAGAGATAATTGGAAAAAATAGAAATACTACATGCATAACTTCTTTACTTATGTAAAACCAAAGAATTCACAATAGAGCAGGTATATTGATAAAAATCATTGAGTTTTTCTGGGATAAAGGTAATCCTACACCAGATTGTGTCAGGAAAATTATTGTTTTTCTAGCTAACTCTATTTGGGTAAATATATGATTTTAAGTAAAACTTGTTGTTTAACTAAAGAAGGAATTGGACAAACCTATAACATACAAATCCATTTGCACTTAAACATGACAGTTACCTTGCTATTGTAATACAATATCCTTAAGTCATATTGAAGCCTTTTTTAGTTGTTTTCTTGATAGCTAAATGTCACAACATATGCAGTGTTTGAATTTTGGTTTTTGGTGGTATAGGTGCAGCTGGAGAATTGTTTGAGCAAAGTAGCAAGATTCATTGTCACCTTGGATGTGGTGTGAACAGGCAAAGACCATACCTAGTAGAGGCCCTTCCAGCTTTCCTTTTTCTGTTTGGACTAGAGAGAGCTATTAGGCAAAATATGATCTCACTAGGTGTGACATGGAGCACTGGTCATTATTGGTTGAATAGTTAATATTGTTTGCTACTTTATGAATGTCCAACATCCATGTAAAAGGAATCTGTGACTGTAGCAATACAGGAAAAACAAAAGAAAAAAAGAACCAGAGGAAATGAAGCACAGTTGATCAGAGTGGACTTACCAGAGAAACAGAATAGAAGTGGATTTAATTGAAACCGAATATTGAACAGAGCTATTAATAAAAAACAAATTAAAAAGCACAACAAAGTCTTCACTGTTTTTAGTTTTCTCTTAGTTTCCCTTCAGAACAGATATTTTTCTGTCTCCATATAATATTCCCACTGCTATATACTTTGCAGAATAAGTACCCCTACATCTGCAAAGTTTATACATACACGGATACCTACATGTGTAGAAAACAAAAAAAACAAGCAACTGTACCCAGAACTGGATAACTTTAAGCTGTCCAACAACTTCTTAGATAGCACTTGCAGTAAAGCCATTACTGTCAGAAGAGCTCGAGTTTTGTAATCATGATTCCAAAGACTTTAATGAAATTAAGATTATCTCACAGAATTCCTCTGAGAAAGAAACGAGTTAAATACTAAAATCTATCAAAAAATCTAATTGTATCTGTAGTCCAGCTTTTTTTCATCTTGACCTTTTTATGTTATTCCTAATTCCTGATGATTTTAAAAAGTAATTATAAATCATTGCTTTGCTTATATGACTATTTTCTTCCTTTCCTTCAATTTTAGTTTTTGTCCAAAAGCAGATTTTGTCCTTTCTTTTGAGTGAAAAGGATGAAAACTCTCCAGAAGGTGCTAGTATATAATAATACAGATAGGCCTTGTAGCTGCTGTATATTACCTGCTGATTGCCAGTTCACTACATTCCAGTGTTTCAACTCAGAAGTCTGACTGACCAAAAACTGTTGTAAGAACAAAAACATAACATCTGTCACCATAGTAATCCTTACCTAAGTTCTCACCTTCCAATCATTGATTTATAAATGCCAAAAGCCCACAGTAAAAGTAGTAAATTCCCTTTATTGTCTGAATTGTTTCTAGTAAAGAATTTGTGTATGAAATTCCTTGAGTATCTGCAAACAACATTGAAACCCCTTTCTTTTTACTACAGAATGTTACAAAATAAATTTACTCCTCAGATAGTGATTTATGCCTTTCTGCCACCAAAAAAAAGAACCCACAACTTAAAAATGGTACCCAATGAAGGTTATATTCTGTTAGCTACTGTCAAACAGTTTAATACAGTCTGTTGGATGATTGCTTCAGAGCGATACTGGTGGTCAACGGGGAGAGGGAAAAGGAGGAGAAAAATCTTTTTTGCTGGAAGGATCATGACCAACATGTTCAGGTGTCCGTAACTTCAGCATACTTCAGTTTTCAAGTCCCTAAATACAACAGTGAGGTTAGCCTGAAATTCATGGGTAATTGGAGCTTTTTCTGATCGTTACATGAAAAATTAGGTCTTGTGAGTCTCAAAGTATGCTTTCAAAATGTGTTAACACCTTGGAAATTATTGATGAAAGCATGGGTTTATTCAGGGTTTTTTGTATGGTTCCTAGAGATACTAATTGGTGTTGCAAGCAGGCTAGAGCAGTGAGATTGCCAGAATGCAGATTAGCAATAACTACAACATAATATTCTGTCTGGCTTTGATTTTTTTCCCTTCCTCTAAGGCCCTCTTGAATGGCATGACTTCTGGGCAGCTGTCATTCTCTCTTTTTTTTTCTATGTTTCACCAGCTATGAAAACTCTACAATGTTGAGTAATTTCAGTGAGAGGGGCTGTGAGAGACCCTAAGACCTGACTGATGATCAGAACAGGAGAAAAATGGCCTTGGTTAACATCTCTGCCTGGTTAGCTGCCATCTGTACTGAATTTGTGAATTATTTTGGAGTTAATGAAGTTGCACTTTGGAGAGAAAATATGCTGGGGGAAAAAAACGAAAAAACCCCTAGCTTTTAAACAAATCCTCCTTTCATTAACAGTTATTAAAATTTGTATTTTACCGTGTTTAACCTACACATAACACCTAATGGGTTTAATGCCATGATATAGGACAAACTGGGGGAAAAGAAAAGAAAATTTAATACCACAACTGTAAGTAAAGCTATTTCTTTTTTGTTTTATCTTATTTTTCTCTTTTTTTCCCTCTCTTTCCCCCCCTCTTCTCTCCTTTTTCCGTATTTCCCTTTTTTTCCCCTCTTTTTTTCTCTTTTTATGCACTTTCGGCCAAGACAGTAAATAAAAAACTTAAATTCAAAGTCTCAAATCCAGTAGACTTTTCCTAAGGATTTGTCAGTTATCTTTCCTCCTTCAGGCAGTCTGTGCAGACCACCAGAAAACATCTCAGATGAATGCTGTGGTCTGGGAAGTTTCTTGGACGTTGTCTTGTTTTATTCCTTTTACAGTTCTTTTAAGAACAAGTTTATCTATAATTATGTGGTATTATTCCAGGCTTTCTTATGCCCAAACACTGTGCCAGTTCACTTTCACTTACTCTGGAAGATCTTTACCTCCCAAACTCAAACTAATAAATATGCACACACACCGATATGGGATGATAATTTCTTTTAAATTGTACCATGAATCAGATCTACTTTCTTGCTTGCTACCTGATCTGCAAATGTCATTACTCCGGGATATCTTTATGCTGTGCACCATGGATGTTTCTTCATTATTTGCTGCTAAGCAAGGTTTGGGGCGGGGGGTGGTGGGGATTAAGAAATGTAGGATACTGATTCTCTACAGTCTTTTTTTCCCTCTCACTCTCCACTTTGTCTTGCCTGCCAGTATGTGCATAGTTTAATTATTCATTCTCCAGACACTGTGAACCACACTTAGAACTTCAGGATACAACTGCCCATGTACCAGTTACAAATGGCTTCCTGAAATTGCCTCGTATCTCATATCTTTTGCAGACAAGGCCTGCTTGTGCTTACCCACACAACTTCACTCAATACTTCATGTGATGCATAGGTTTCTTCATTTGGGGCAGCAAAGCAGATAGGATTTGGTCACTTGTACATAGGAAGTGCTTACTATTTCAGTGACTGCAATTTTCAACAACTTCTTTCTGGAGAAAAATGTCTCTCCTGTATAGCTCTTTAACAGTTCCTTATATGTTGTATGATTAATTCTCCTATTATTTCAGTCCTTGCCATTTCTGTTTTAATAGTTTACCAACTTCATCTTTTTATCTCACAAACTCACAAACTTTAATGACATCCAGCACAAAGTTTTAAATTAATTTTATTAATAACTGAAAGTGACATATGGACACTTTTTAGTCTGCACATTCCCTCTCACATAATAGCATACATAACTTCTGTAAAACATTGTTAGTCTTCCTACGGACTAGGAGATTCTGCTTGTTATTTCATTTTCTAGTTGCTCATCAGTCCACACTCAATTATGTCAATGGTCTATTACTTGAGTTATACAGCTATAATAATTCAAGTGTTTTTATAGCTCTTCAGAGCATAGCTTTATCCTAAAGGTAGCAGCTTACTATTTTTTTTTCTTCTCTACTACACACACACCCCTCATGAAGCAGCTGAATGATTTCACCTGGATAATAGTAAGTTCATTACTATTCATAAATTTGATGACCTCATCAAACAGGCTTGAAACAGTACGTAAGTACAGGATACAGAATAGAAGCCTCTCAGAAGAGGGTAAATGAAAGACCACTCAACACTGTACCTTGAGACTTCAAAAGATGCAATTTGCTTCCTTGACTGTCACATACTTGCTCAGCAGTCTCAGGTGACCACTTTGTCTTTGCCTTTGCCTGAGCTTCTTATTCATACAGCCTAGAATAACAGACTAGAATAATAGAATAATATTTTAATATCGTGTTCTGTAGAGTAATAGAAAAGAGTATATTCCTTCTCTGCATCTTGGATGAATCAATAATGAATGCCATAAAGACTGCTAGTGTTTCTGTAACTGTAATGATCCAAGGACTTACAGATGAGGTATAGGTTTTTTTAATAAAGTCAAAATATTTTACTAGTCTGTCTAGCTGCATCTGGGAAAAAAATTACATTCTTTCAGGCATAGAGGTCCTTTCTTTTAGATCTGAAATAGAAAAAGTGGACTTAAAGACTAAAGTTGAGGACAATTTCTCTAATTTTAATTAGATATCTATCGATTACATGAACTCTGGAGAGAAAAAAAAAAAGCGTGTGTATATATATACATATATATATAGCTGCCACCAATGAAATAGTCTGGTACGAGAAGGGTGCTGAAGAGAAAAAAAGAGGTATTTAGCTCTCAAAGGAAAGACAGTTAGGTAGCTTATAACCTGAGGACATACAGAGGTTAGAGGGGAAGAGATTATAAGGTTCAATAAACCAGAAACTCATTTGAATCCATTGATTTTGGCTTCCTGATGAGTTTTGAAGTTCTGTTCCAGGTTTATCTTTGAAGAGTGTTTTGTTGGTTTCCCTTGAAAATCGGGAGTGAAAGATCAGAGATGGAATGACTGGTTTGAAAACAGTATGTCTCCTATGGCAGCTGGGTGTAGCTGTTCATCAGTTATACCCGTGCAAGTACATTCCAGTCCAATAGAAGCTATTGTGTTGGCCTAATCTCTTTTACCTTGAAGAGTGAGACAGTAACAGAGATTGTATAAAGCATAGAATTATACAGATATTACAGGAGGCATTCAGAAAAGTCTTGATAGAAGTGTGGAGCCCAGGGTCAGAATATGGATAATTTTGTTTATCTGATCAATGTCTACCCCTATGTTCTTATACAGCAGTGCCAGTATATGCATAAAGGATGTTTACTGAGTGTGAAGGGCTCTCTGAGTGTCAGTATAATTACAGTGCAGATGGAGTTTTACAGCACACAGAAGCATCCTTCAGAGAAGATTTCCTTATCTCCAAAGTTCCTAATTGACCAATGTCCATCCGCAGTTTATCATGTCCTTAGGTAATGTCTTATTATAAGAGTGATATACTACTTAAAAGCAGATATTGCTTTTCAATACTAGTCAAGACACATCCTTTTCATTATTGAGATATGCAAATAAGGTGAATTTTTACAATGTCAATTGCAGGTCTTTATAGTTAACCCTGGTGCAAAACTAATCTTGAAAAGATGTCAGCTCTAGCCTGTTGTGTACTGTTTTAAAGCAAGTATCATTTGGGAAAAAATAGGATGTGATCTTCTACTTAGCTATTATCATCATGTGTACATCGTACAACTGATAGTTTCACATTGCATAGGCAATATCAAATATTATACTGCCTAAATTAAATACCTGATGTACAGTATTTCATCTTGTTGCAATGCACTCTAGATGGTATAATGTTAGGCACAAAAAGCTACAGATTATTGTACAGTATACATAATATGTCTTATTCTTAAGAGGTTTCTCGTCATGGGTTAACATTTAAAACAACTCATGGACAAGTTATAAAGGAGGCTCTATAATGCTATCTCAGTAATGATGAAGAAATTATGATAATTTTATCCAACTGTAGCAAACCAGTATAATAAATGATATTACAACTCCCTGCAATTTTTTTTTTATTTCATAATATCAGTTAATCCTGGCCCAATAAACTGCAATCACTCCATAAAGGGACTTTGCTGTATGAATTGAGAATAATACAAAGTGCATAGCAGGACTTTTTAATAGACTAAAATAATTATAAAGGAATTGAACACAAGGTGAAACTCCAAACACTTTAAGAAATATTTGCAGTAAAAAAATTCAAATTAATTGAATCATAGAATGTTTTGTGTTGGAAGGGACCCCTAGAGGTCATCTAGTCCAACCTCCCTACAGTGAGCAGGGACATCGCTAACTAGGTCAGGAATTGCAAATATACTTTCTTGTCATTAAAAAATATTTTTTAATGCCAAATATAACATTTCTGGAATTTGTAAATAATAAAATGCATTTTTCAATACTTGCACTTTTATTCCTGTAGATATGAGAGATACAATAATATGTTTTAACAAACTTTCTTAAAATGTGATCGTCTTATTATTTCAGCCGTGAGCTTCCATGAGAAATGGTTATTTCCCTTTCTTCCTGTCTGCTAGGAAAGAATGTAATGCTTCTGCTATCATTTAATTAGCAGGAATGGGACTATCCATGCTGTAGGCACAGGCTGTAACACAAGTTTGAGGAGCCACTGTGTAGACATCAATGAACACTTTATTAAATTACACAGTTTTCTAAGCAGGCACGGTCTCTCAATGCCCCAATTCTTTATGCTTTAGTGAACTGCCTCTGCTCTCTGAAGCTCTAAGGTTTCAGCCTGAGCTGAAGATATAAACTCCTGATGAGATTATGGTGAGTTTTTAGATATTTGGCACGCTTCTGTGCTTATTCTATTTCTCTAATAAGGCTTAGAGTTTGCTGGCAGGTGAAAGCATTGGATAGCAAAGACTAGAAAATTTAAAATTCCATCTGCCCTGAAGGAAAAGAATGTCTTTTTCGTAACTGTTCAGCATTATTCATTAGAATTCACCCTGTTCCGGAAAACCCTTCAGTACTAGGAGAAAGAATATTAAGTCCCCAGGTCTAGACATTCAACAATCTCTCATTATTGGTTCTTGGGAAAATCCAGACAGAATTTTCTGATCTTTTCATTCCCAGAAAAACTATGCTCTGTCAAAGATGGACTGAAATGAATAAGAAAAAGAAAATGGGGTGTTAACAAATTCTCTTTAGTATATGTTCTTGTGACTAAATTACAATGTTATAGTGATGAAAATAGATTTACTTTCTCTGATGAATCACTATTTTTCCTCCTATTCCATACTTTTTCAGAGAAGAAAACAACATTCTGGAACTTGCTGTTTGTTGTTTCCCATCAGAATGGGTCACTGTCCTTCTCTCCACCATCACTCTCTTCTCCCCTTCCGCTAGTATGCACGCTAAATATCAGGATTTTATTTATTTATTTATTTATTAAAGAAAGAAAGGAAGGAAAAATAAAGTTAGGAAGGAGTACATGGGGTAAATTCAGGGTGGATTAGGAAATAGCTAAATTCACACTCTGTATGGGAGAATATAGGAGACAATTGATGGGATAAATGCAACTCCAAAATCTTGTGGAGGGAGACTCAGAAGACTGGCACAGACCTTATCTAAATGGGAGGGAACCTTGTGGCTAGGACTGTTTCATCTGATGTGGAAGAGCATGCTATGCTGGTTGGCAATCAAGAGAATTTAAGTTGCTTTCAACCCACAACGGTAAATCTACAGCTGCTTTTGAGATGAAATCAGGTAAATGGAAAAAGGATGGAGTTGAGCTGGAATGAATAATACATTTTCAGATATAGGAGAATAGGGTGGCCACTGGTAACACTGACACCAGAGGTAGGAAGACATAATAAGGAGAAATGATGACACGGAAACAGATGGGAGAGAGTTCTACAGGATGGAGCTTAGAAATATCTTGAGAAATCCTCTGGTCACACCAGCTACAGGCAGCCCCTTTCTGAAAGCAGTTTGCTCAGAGTGTTCTTCCAAACTTTCAGTCACATCTCGTTTCAGCTGCCAGCTACCCCTGCAAATATATAGGAAGTTTTTGTTAATGCTTAAACTAAATCATCATTGTTGTGATTGGAATAAATTGCTTATACTCTCTGTGGTATGCATTGAGAATAATTCCTTATTTTCAATGCTGTTTCTGTTTCTGAAAACTACAGTCTTGCCACCTTCATCTTTTTCTCTTCCTGTAGATCAGGCAAATAGGTGTAGTTGTTCTTTCCTCAAAACCAACACTTTTTCCCTGAACATTTTATTGCTAGCCTGATTTCTGATTATTTACACACTGTTTAAATCTGGACACAGCACTTGAATGAGCCTGAGTAGAGAGGGAGGATTATTTCATACTTCATACTACTTTCACACATATATTCTTCCCCCTTTTCTTTTTTTTTTAAAGGTGAGTGATAAAATATCCATCATATTGAAATTGTTCAGAACTACTATACTCTTATTCCTCAATCATTTTCTCCAGAACTGTGCCTATTCCCATGTTGTGCAACTTATTATGATCTTTCCACTTTTTTTTTTTTAAATAATATCTGCACATGTCAATAATTTCTTTAATTTGGGGGGAATACTTGGAATTTTAATTCCGGAGGGTTTGTTTTTGTTTTTTTTTTTAGTTTGGGGCAGGGGGCTATGTGCTCTATAAATTTAATAAATTAACTCTCTAATTGTTCATTCAAATTATGCAGAAAAATACTGGGTAGCTACGAAGACCTGTGAAAATTAACTCAGTATATATAAACATACAGGAAAGAGTCATCTAGAAGGGAGAACATGATGCAGCAAGGAGTGAAATGCTATAGGGATCTCACAGGGGACAGAAATTATAAAGATATTTAAATAACTTCTGCATGTCCACAAGTCACCTACCATTTTGTCACTGCTGCATGCATAACTCCTTTCCCAAAATTTTAGGGACAAAGGTAAATTTAAATGTCTAAGTAGAGAATTATCATAACAGTGCACTACTCTCAATGTATTGCTGTGAGAAAAAGTGAATTCACCATATATAGGGAGCTAAAAATTATTGTTAGGTACCAAGTAATATAATTAATACAGAAAAGCCTCATTAATGAACAGTGAAAATTGTTATACAAGATAATTTACTAATATCTTCTGCCTTTTCTCTGGGGTTCTGCTCACCCTTTCAATGTCCTGCTGTGTCTTAACACTGAGGGTTTCAGTCTTCTTTAAGAACAAGAAGGAAGGGTTGTGGTGAAGCATCCTGAGCACTTTACAGGGAGGAGGTCAATGTTCCCTATAGCAGGGGAACTTTGAGGTGTTAATACTTTCTTCCTCCTCAGTTGTCCGCCTGAGGTTTTTTTATTCATTTTTTGGATATAACGTTTACTGAACTATCAGTGAAAGGCAGACTGAATCTTCAACCTTCCACTTTGTAATCAGTATAGTGCATTTTAGCTTTTTTTTTTAATAACAATGGGATCTGTACTATATATATGTTTAAAAATAAGACATAACTTATGCTTCTATGTAATCTCTGTTGCGTAAAATAATACTTAACTTAGCAAAAGTTATAATGCTCAGTATTTCCTTTTCCTTTGTTTCAAGTGCTTGTTTTCCAGTCTTTCTTCCCATGAACTATGAAATTAACATGAAAAACTCTCATTTGAGTGAAATAGTTTTGATGATTGGGAAATAATATTACTGTTACTAATTAAAATACATAATTCCTGAAATGTTAGGTTTGGGGTTTTTTTTCTAGTTTAGCATCAAGCTATGCATACTTACTTCAAATTCCTAAGTGGATCAAGTTTTGCAGGACTTCATAAAGAGGATTGAGATCTAAAGTTCAAAGGTATAGCTGACTACTTTGCAAATTCATGTTATAATTTAATCACTGCAGTGTGTAAGTGTTCCACTGGAGGCTATGAAATAAGCAGCTTATTGACAATTTACCAATTATCTCCTTATTTCAGAACTAGGCAATTAAATTACGAATGGCTTTAGGCAACTTTATTGGGATATAATAGATAAAGCAAGGAACATAAATCTATAATACATGGAATGATGAGATTAGAATCCATTAAGAATTGATCATTTGAAAGAGCTCATTTGTTTGCTTCAAGTTCTCTCAAAAACCTTTATAAAAAGTATTGTCTTTTTCCCTTAAGGGGTAACTTACACTTACAAGTTGTAGTTACAGAGGGAAATATTTTGTTGTGTTTTGAATAAGAGTCTCTTGCAAAGGTGTCAGTTTAAAGTACTTGCTTCATTATACTGTGCTCTAGTGCATTAGAACTTTCTTCTCATTTTTGATAAAGAGATGGCAAATGAGCAAAAACAACTAAATTACCTGAGCTGAAGGCTCTTCTGAGGCTCACTGAAAATGCAGCTTTTTCTGCACTAAGCTGCCTTCCTACTTCCATTTTTACTAGCTCGTTAAATAGTTCCTATTATTTCAAAACCTAGCCAGAGTTTAGAATTTCATTTATGGCATCATAAGCTGGGAGTCAGAGATCTAATGATAGAGAGAAGCACCTTACCAAGTTATGTACTTCACCAAGGAGGAAACCAAATCGGTAGCAATTGTTTCTTATGGCTGATGGCTGTAGCCACTTTGAAAGAGCATCTTCAGCCTGTGGTGGTAACTCTATACTGGTGGTTGGAGGGGGACCAAATATTTGGAGAAATCGGACAGAAAATAAAAGTTTGTCACTGTGTCTGTATATAATAGCTTTATTGGTGTCACCTCTGCAGAGCTAGAGCAAAAAAAGAGCAAAATATGTTCCAGTGCCTTCCTTTGCAATAAAATTAAAGCTTGTTCTCCTCATAAAATTCCAATGTAGTTTAACCTAATTTGCCATGAAGCATCTTTGCTTCAAAAAGTATCTTTCTTTTGCACAAACATAGCAAAAAAAGCACTGAAAGACAAGATTAGAGATGTGAACAGATAATTAGTGAAACAGAAATGGTGAAAAAAGAAATGGCACTGCATAAATATATCTTTTTAACAAGCTTTTTGAAATGTTACACAACTAAAATTCAGTTTGACCAAGGTTAAATATGAAACAAAAATCATAAATGGTATTTATCCCAAGTAAAACTTTTTGCTGTTCAAATTTGCTCTTCACAGGATTGAAGTTTACTAAAATTTCTTCATTAAAAAAAAAGGCAAGCTTTTGACCCATATTACAGTTTTTACTTTAAATTTAATTCTGCTGACTTCCAAGAGCAGCTATACATTAATGCCAAAAGACAGGAAGAAAGAGGAAATCCTTTACTTAAAAAATAATATCTCAGCTGTAAAAGATCAACGTCCTGGAGCAACCAGTAAATGGAAGTCCAGTTGAGAAATACATCTTAAGTGTCTGTTAAATCTAATGAGTTCCAAATGATATGAAGTATGATTTAATATTATTAGGAGGAATGCAAGCAAAATATAATATTTTCCAAATTGTGCAAAAATTGCATTTGAAATCACATGAATACAGTAGAAGTTGTACTAAAAGCTTGTCTTCAAAAGTTCTGAGAAATATCGAAGTGATTAACCTGTGGAAAGTGAGAACTGTCTAATTGTTTTAAAATTGTTAGCTGAAAGCTAAAGGTGAAATGACTAATAGCTTTAGTGATGACTGACCCATCTATCTCCTCCATACTAGAGATTGTTCCAGGAAAACTCATTAAAAATAATTCCCAAAAAACCCCTGTGTAAACAAGAGCAGAGTTGGGCACAATGTTCCTCTGTAGTAAGTTTAACATAATTTAGAAGGACATTACACAGATATATGGCACCTTACATATATTTGTTAGTTTTTTAAGAGCTTTAATTTTATTTTTACTGTTTTTTTTCTTTGTTTCTTTTATACTGTGGGAAAAAGGCTATCTTCTGGAAAAAGAGGTAGAGAGAAATTTGAAGAGAAAGACTGGTAAAATACTTTAATTTAAAATTATTTAAAACTATTTAAAACTATTTCCATTTTAAAAAAAAAACACCCAACAAACCAAAACCAAACAAAACCCCCAAAATCTTACTTGAAGCCAGCAAAACTATTACAATTCTGCTGAGTTCTCAGACCCTCTTCAAGATAAGACTTGCACCAAAATGTAAGCATTTTTCCAATTAGTTTTCCAGGGAATTAAAAAAAAAAAAAAAAAGCTCTGGCAGGGTAGTACAAAACCCAAATATGCAATGTATTACAGAACTGGGACATTTGTCTATTTTCTGTAGTTATATATTAAAAGGTTTCCTTCATCTATTTCTTTTCAAACATTTTTTTATACCAGTGCTTTTTATTTCATTGTTATTAGTTCAGTTTTGGTTGGTGGTTTTTTTTTTTTTGCTAGCTTATATCTAAAGGTAAATGTTATTGCTTTAGTGTAGATTACTATCACACTCATTACATTTAAAGCAGGAAGCTGAATTCCAACAGGAGTCTCAACAGAGGGAAAAGGCCTTGTTGGTACATATATCCATTAAGCAGCCATGCTTGCCAAGTCCATGTACATTAGCTACTTTTTTAACTTTAACAATTTCACCTGAGCTTTCATGCTGCTGACCTAATTTAACAAGGAGGAAATTCAATAACAGCCCCTAATTTTGAAGCATTATTTCCCAAGAGGAATTTAACAACACTTCTACATCAAATAATAATGTGTGAATAATGGAATATATATACTGATCGCAACAAAAAAAGTGAAAAAAGAACAAACCATACACACATACACAAAGAAAATATTATAGCATTTTTCAACAAAAACCCCAAAAACAATAGCTTTTAAATTTTTAGGAAATCTTGAAGAGATAATTTAAAATTTGAAATTCTTATTGGTTTTGAGAAGAAACATTTCGAAGTATCTGAGAATAAATCATAGTCCCCCTCTCTCACGCAGTATACCTTCATGTCAAAAGAACGTAAATATCAGATGTAATAATTTCCAAGGTGGAAGACCACATCTCCACTTTGTACACGCTGATATAAATTCAACATACGTTACTAGTGGTTTATATTAAAACAGATTGTTCTGGGTAGTATTTAAAGTTCATATATCAAGTAAATGTCAAAGTTTTAGGAGAAAGGAAGAATGGGTAAATGAAATGATACATATCCTGACGTTTATTTAGACAAATGGAAATTAATGCCTGTGAGTTACTGTGAACAGTGTTGGGGCTGAAGTCCTTAAAAGCAGTGGCTTTGAGAAGTTCTTTAGTCTTCCAGATGTTGGAGGAGAGGGGAAAACATTCTCTTAAGAGAACACACATGCACACAAATGCATGCACACACAGAGTCTTTTCACTGCAAGAAATCACTACATACCACAGACTTTCCACTCTAAACCCCTTCCATTTTATTGCAAACTCTTTTAATCAACACAGGCTTACAGGAAATATCTTAAGTAGCACATGAATATAAAACTGAAACTCAAAAAGAATTTCTGAAAGTTTTACATACATCTACTTTGAAAAACCATAGAATCATAGAATGTTTTGGGTTGGAAGGGACCCCTAGAGGTCATCTAGTCTAACCCACCTGCAGTGAACAGGGACACTGCTAACTAGATCAGGTTGCTCAGAGTCCCGTCCAACCTGGCCTTGAATGTTTCCAGGGATGGGGCCTCCACTACCTCTCTGGGCAACCTGTTCCAGTGTTTTACCACCCTCATTGTAAAGAATTTCTTCCTTATATCTAGTCTAAACCTACCCTGCTTTAGTTTAAAACCA
>BOSO01026368.1:0-11274 GCA_018403395.1 Gorsachius goisagi | reverse complement strand
ATTCTTCAGGGACAGCTCTTCACACTGTAGTGATTTCTCCAGAATTTTCCCCAGAATAAATGAAACAGTCAAGGATCACCATCAACACGTAGTCCTACAACTGACCTCCTAGGTGAATACTCCACAGAGACATAATGTTTTCCTCTGGGAACAGGAGCAAGCTTCCAGTGGCAGACCGCCTGCTTTTCCTAGCTTGCACGCTTTTTTTTTTTAATATTTTTTCCTTTTTGCATTTGTAGTGGCAGTGGGGAGCTCTGCCTCTGGACCAGGAACTCAGCATGGTAAACCCCGCATTACACCAAAATATCTGATGCTCTAAAGACATTTGCAACATCTTTTTTGGGGCAGCTGAACTCACCCTGTGCTTGCAGGCATGCACACACAAACACATTCCCCCTTAGAGGCCTGCATGCACACAGCCAGGGCTGGCAGCTCACCTCGGCGTGGATGGAACAGTGATTTTGTCCAACTACCCCATTCCCTCTGATAAACTGCTTTTGGGAAGGAGAGCCATTTGGTAGAAAATGCAGTGCACCCCTGAGTGCCAACACCACTGCTGGCCAGCTCTTCTTACTGTGGCTATGCACAGACGAGAGGGAAGGTGCTTTTCCATTTCAAGTAAAAGCACCAGCCTGGCCCATGGCCTTGCTGTAGTACAGATCTCTTTGTCCTGTTGTTTCTTTCCTTTCAATAGTACTAACAAAAAATGAAATATCCAGAAATAACAATGCACTTAACACTGTTCATAAAACTATACCAGCGCTTCCAGACTCGCAGTTTCTACCAATGAATTAATGCTGAAATGGCAGCATCATTCCCCTTTCTGATGCCAGCCTCTTCTAACGCCACTGCAGTTGTCCTCCTCTCCTCCCAGGGACACACAGATAAAAATATCAGCAGTCTCACAGGTGGGAGTGTTGAGATTTTGTCTACCTGTTAATAGTTTATGGAAATGGAGAATTTGCAGACTCTGAATCATCAGTTACTTCAGATACTTATTTAAACCACAAGTTAGCTCTTCTTTACACAGTTTCCCATGTGGAAATCGAGGGCAGCTGCAGGAGGACGGGTGAAAAGCAGCACAGTAGCGAGGGTGGTCTAGCAACTCTACAGCACTTTTGCCAAGGGCTCCGGAAAGGACCAAACAGAAACACCCATCAATAGAAATAACCTCAGGCTCCCACTTACTGTCACTGTGGCTTTGTATGAGAGGAATCCACTTCATCCCCTAGGAAATGAAAGGCAGTGTAGGACAAGGTGCCAAGAAACTAGGTTCTCTCTGGTGAGACTTTCTGGAGAAGCAGGACAGCTATTTACATTTGTTTGGTGTAAGCCAAAGAGGCAACAGCCATTGGAAAGTATCGGCTCACCAGCCCTAAATGGCCATGAAATAACTCTGTCAGATGTGGTGTTTGCTGGCAACCTTCAGCAGGGCCCCGGCGAGCAGTCATTGCTCTCAATGCCTCTCCCATTCCGTGCGACTCAGTTGCAGACTTGTGTAGTCCCCTGTATGCAAAGTTGATTTTGTACCTCCTTTGTTATGTAAATGAGATACTAAAACACTTCTCAGATCCTCTATGGCAAAGGGCTGCCTGTAAACTGGAAATTCTCACTTCTGCCTGGCAGGCCGGTCAGCTGCTTTATCCAATCCCTTTCCAATTTGCTGGGATTTATTTTTACATTTCCTTTCCAGGCAATACATCCTGGCCCACATTGGTTTTCATTCAGTGTTGCACAATTGCTTTGTTAGTGCCTCTTTTTATTTATTAATTGTTTTAATAGTGGTCATTCCACAACAGCACTGTGTTGAAACGCATATGGAGGAAACCTTAAAAAAAAAATTGGTGACTGCACATTACATGGGCTGCTTTGATATTCTGATCTCACCCCACTTAAGTACAGTTCTTGAAAGTGAAGGACAGTGGTCTAAGTCAATCTCAGTTAAATGCTAGCTTTGCTCATTTAACGATGCAATGGGCACACTTGGCTGTGTTCACTAAAATCTTGTTTGATACCAATTAAGCCTTTAAAAAAAAAAACCTTTAATAGTCTGAATGCTTCTCAAACTCACTTTGCAATTTAGTTTGAAAAGACTCAAAGTTGGATGAAACTGCAAAAATCTGCCAAAGATTCAGTGAAAAGGGGCTGATTTGGAAGAAATGGTAGCTTTAATAATGATAAACCTCTGCATACCTTTAAAGTGGGCTCTAAATCTGCCTCTATCCTCTTTACACCTTTAACTTTATCCGGCATAAAGCACTAAGCACAATTTTCTTCTTGGAAATATCTCTTATAATTGAAACTTTCTTAAAGAGCTACTTAGCAAGAACAGTCAGATTTCAGAATATGAATTCCTTTTCCTTGGGTAGACCATCTCCATTTCAGATGTTTTATCTGGGGCCTGTTCAGCATCAGCCTTCGTTTCGATGGGAACGTACAGCCAAAATATTTGTAAGAGAAGAAAGAGAAAGAATATTTCCTCTTCCACCACACTATTGTACTACCTCACTGATCAGCAAGCTTTTATTTCATGCCTTGCTGAAACATAATTTTTGAGGCCATTTACTCCTTTGGTAAGAAGGGTTGCTTTCAGTTTTGTCTTTTACAACAAAACAAAAAGATTGCAATAACTAGACGCATGCCTGCAGCCTGTCTTGGTTTATTTTATTTTAAGTTTTTTGGGTTTTGTTTCTGAAACTCCCTCGGGTCCTAATTCCTGCTGAATAAGAGCATGCTTATATCTCACTTGCAAAAGTACACCACAAGATTGGCTTGGAAAAAAACATACGCTAAAGCAGAGACAGCATTTTTGCTGAGGACTGACAAAGTACACCCTTGGGACAGCAGGACCCTGGTGGCTAACATGGCAGACATCAAGCAGAACAACAACCACTTTTGGGGAGCTGCCCTGACAAAGCTTCAAGTGGCACCAGGGTACCTATTATGACTGCTCCTCTATTTCTAAGCAAAATGATATCAAACACACAGAAAAGACAGCCAATAATGAGAAACTTGCAGCTGTTCTCGAAGAAAGACTTTTTTTTATTGTACCCCAATCCAAAATACTTTAAACCAGTTTTATCAATAGTGATAAATCAGTATGATGATATGATGTCTCTTTAATCTTTTCTAAAACAAAATTTTTTGAACTTTTGAGCATGGCCTTCCCAAATGGGTTAGGTCTTCTAAGACAGCATCAAACCTTCTTTTCCTTGCTTCCCATGTCAGCCCGAATCCCAATAGTTATGAAGCATAAAAAAAAGTTCAAAGTAAAATATAAATTACCATCCCCTTCAAACACAAGTAGAAGTCTTATTAAGTCTCTAGTGCTTGAATCACGTCCCATGTCTGTTCTTTAGACCTTTCTTCCTTTGTGAGGCATAAATGGACACATCTTATTGATTTTCTTTCAACCTGGATCACCTCGATTGCTGTGAATATGGCAGACAAATCCAACTCATTCTCCCGCAGGGAACGAGGAAGAATGCAGACGAGAAGCTGGGGAAAGTCTTCTCACAGTGGGATACCAGGAGTCATTACGCAAAAACCCAAGTCTAACTGCTTGTAATTCCAAGACCTTTTTCTTTTCAGCTCCTTCAAAAAAAAATTTTTTTTTTCCCCTCAACGCTGAGAGCTCTTTCTTAAATTTTTTATGAATATCATTTTGGCTACTGTATCAATTTCTGAGGGTGTTTTTGTTTAAAAAGAGAAATATCAAATAGGCCAGCAATGGCTGCAAACCCTGATAAATACATATAGTTAATGACGAGTGACTGTAAACAGACATTGGTCAGAAAGAGAAAGTCAGAATCAGAGAAAGCATTGTTTGAAGCTTGACAAAAAAGCTAGTTAAAACTTTTTCCTTCTAACTTGGCTCCACTTTGTATTTTTTTTTATATCATTTATAGACTTACTTTTCTAAGGACAATTGTATGAAATGAAAGGAAGTGTAAAAGTAGAAAGATTTTTGTGCCTTACACCAAAACCACTTACTGTACATGAAAAAGGGATTTACTGAATCAATTTAGTTGTGTAGGGTTTTTTAAATCAAGTGAATGATTTCAGTGAAGTGGAAAAAGGTGGCAAGAATGTGCAGCACCCCAAGCTTTGCTCCTAAAAGCAATAGAAAAGACACAATTGAAATGCAGTGGGACCTCTGCGGATGAATTAGACAGACTGTGTACAGACACTTTGCAGTGACAATCTGCTTCTGAAAGGGATATATTAAGTGCTAACTGCACTGAGGACATAAATTGAAGACACGATATCCAAGGACTAATTTCAAAGCACTCCTCCTTGTTAAATGAATTGCTGAAAGAGCAGGGTTTAAAAGACTTTGTTTTGCATTAAAGGATTTGAACTACACCTATCAGCAGACTGCACCAGCAAACTAATGCTAACATAATAAACCAACCACTGCCTTATTACCATCCCCTGAGCTACACCATCACAGCTGTAATGAGCTGAATTTCTCCAGGGGTTCTCAAGACCCCATGAAAAGTGCTCTGCCCCAGTGTTCAGTCTCTACCATATAAAATTAACACCACTTTTATAGTGTGAAGGGAAAGGTCTCGGTCATTAGTAGTTTAACTACATAAAATTCCAGAAAATGAGATCATCATCAGCAGACCTTTAATGCTTTTTAACAACATGTTTAGACACCAGTAACTATATTTTCCAGTTATTTAAAACAAGTTTTGAACAACATAAAATGTGATCTTGGAAGATGCAGAAGAAATTCTAACTTTCTTGACATACAGGTTTTATATTGGCCTCTAGTTACATCATTTCACAAAGTAATTCTGATATCAATAAGGATAGAGCTTGGGGGATATCTCAGAATAATTCTTCCCACAAATATCCATCCAAGTAAGTTATGCTGTTAGTCAGAATTTGCCCAGCAGGCTAGCACCAAGCTCTGCATCACCGATGTGCTCTCTGTTTCTATGAATACTCAATATAGTCACTGATCAGAAGGTCCTCAGGAATACCAAGGGAAGACAAAACACTGCAAACAGCACATGTAAATATTTCAATGACAGATAGCGTGCTGTTCATAGCACAGCACTTGTAAAAAGGAACAAGGGGTAGGTATGGAGAACAGGAAAAGTGTAGCTAGGCAGGAAGCCACATCTTCTGGATGTACAAAAATATCAAAAGGAGTGGCCTGTGCTGCAACTGAGAAATGTCCTCAAGAATCAAAATAATAGGTGATTCCATAAGAGTCAAATGACGGGTAACTGAGGTTGAAATAGCATCCTTTCCAGGAAGACGGCATCCTCTCTGATAGCACCATAGACAGCGTACTAGTCAGACATGCTTAGACATATTCAGGCTTTCTTTCACTTCAGACTTCTTGTATAACCTTGAACGCATCCTTTATCTGTTCAGTACATCAGTTCCTCTAAGTACATATGAATACTGTAGGGCATTAGTCAAATATCACGGTAGTGGGAATTATACAATAATCTAATATAGTAATTTCAAGATTGGCTGTTCAGAAGAATTTAGGCATATTTCTCCCTGTTTTAATTTTTAATAGAGACAGTAAAAGCAAAGCATACAACTTGTAAGATCCAGCTACAGCACCTGGTAGAAGAATCCAGATGTTCCCCCTTCCAACCGCATCATTAAACATGAGGCTGATGTGAAATATTTATAATGAAGGTGAATCATAGCCCACAGAGGAGGAATCTAAGGCTGTATCTTCTACTAGCATCAAGCACAAAAATGCAAATACACTGAACAAATACTGCATTAACTTTCAAATCACACGTTCTGTCTCACAAAGTAAGTCACAATTTAGTCCTGATGCAGGTGACAGATGGTAGCAAGAGACCACCAGTTTGGAACAAAGTGTAAAGAACAGATTTCAAAGGAAATGCACCCAATGACCCAGGATGTAGGAACCCAGGACTGCAAGTGACCTCCTGGGCCAGGGAGTCCCCTTTCCCCTTTCATAAGTAAAGGGCATCATAGAATCCCTTTCTCAAATTCACCACTTCCATCTTAAAATGCCTTTGGTCATGGGTGCCAGTCACTCTCACTAAGGCTGTCCTGAGTGTTAAAATTCTTATTTACAGGCCATTTTTTCCATGCTTAATTCATACCCATTCACTCCTGTGCCAGCACTGACCTCTAACTTATACCGCTCTTACCAGCTCCCAGCTTTCCCCCTTAGCATTTTATAAAAAATGCCATCCCCTCCAAACTTTTGTTCTGCAGAGCTAAACAAGACAAGGCGTATGGTCTCCTCTTTAAGGTTAAGCTCTCTCTGCATCTCTTACAAACCCAATTAATCCTTAAACATGGGAAGCCACAAGTGTGTTGTTGCTCCATGCCTTACAAGATCATTCAATACTTTCTTAATCTCTACTGGCAAGACTTCATCTTATGCATCCTAGAACCATTTCAACCATTTTGACTGCCATATCATGTTGACAGTTCTTAACCATTGACATCTCTGTCTCTTATTTCCAGCCCATGAGCTTACAGCAGAAATCTTATTATTAGTGCCAGGTTGGTAGCAGAGCAAGGCAGAGAATTTACAGGCACTGACTGCCTCCCGAGCACTGCATTTGGCTGACTCATTTCACTTCCTAAACCATTCAACAAGCTGAATTACCATCATGTCCACGTGCTATCAAAATGTTTCAACTTTTCTTAAAGAACAGTAATCCACAGTTTCCACTGCCCCAGTGAAGTCTAACTCTCTCAGAAGCATCTCCATGAGAAAGATGTACTGTTACAGGACATGATTCATAAACCTTCCATAAACTAAAAATAAGTAAGACCAATGGCTTTCCACCTCCACAGGTAGATCTAACAAGTACACCTATCCAAGAGTAGAAATCCGTATGAAACACTGACCCATTTACTCTCATTATCCATACATAAAAACCAGCTGTGTTTTAGAAGATAGACCACCAACTTGCACATTTCTTCTATAAACAGGTAATATAAATCATGTTACCTTGGAAGGAAGAAAATGCATAAAGCTACCCACATATACCCACCTGCATATTCACAAGGAAACTAAGTCAAATACCAACTAGGTCCCCTAGAAGCTGAGAGAGATGTTTAAAACAATCTTTGTTCTCAAAAAATGCTTAAGAACTGCAATTAGGCTTTAGCACCAGGTAAAAATTTGTCCTCGATTTTAAAAAGTGTCTACAGCCAAGCAAGAGGTTAATGGTAAATACATATTCAGCTGTTTTGTTGAATGAAGTGTTAAGTCTGAATAAAATAAGAACTTCAGCTCTCTTTATGTTAGCTCTAATTTAAGAACTTAAAATGAAGACTGGACTGAAAGTATACTACCAGACATACTTGTTGCCCAGAAAATTTCTTTAAGCCACCCACTTTTTAAAAATTCATGCACTTGATCATCTGCAAAGCAGAAGTGCTTTTTAGCACAAAAGCTGGTATTGGAGAGACCTAGGAGGCCAAGAAAGTTGAATGGGTAGAGATCTAGAATCCAGCCCTTCTGTTACAACTGAGGTGCTCTGTGAGCAGAAATGTTAGCTCTGCTCCCCTTTGGTATCTCTCTTGATATCTGTTTCTGGACCTTTTTGCATGTATCTTTTTAGCAGCTATTAATTTGCTCATATTGGTACCTCTGATTATTCTGTTCCCAGATCCAGTTCTAGATATCATCTCACATTATCTCTGCTACTAGTGTTTCTTTTTCCTCTCATGCTTGACCTGAACTATGTTCACTGAAGCTGGTGTAAAGACACCAGTTGGCTTCAGTTACTGCCAAATCTCACAACAGAAATTTGCCCTTTGATAGGAAACATTCACAGAACAGTTGAGGTTGGAAGCCACCTCTAGAGATTGCCTAGTCCATTCCTGTTCTGCTTAAAGCAGAGTCAGCTAGAACACATTACTCAGGGCTGCATCCAGCTGGGTTCTGAATATCTCCAAGGATGGAGACTCAGCAACCTGTCTGGGCAACCTGTGCCAGTGTTCGACCACCATCAGAGTAAAGTTTTCTTCTTATGTGAAAATGGATTTTCCTGTATTTCTATTTGTGCACATTGTTTCTTGTCCTGTTATTCGGCACCACTAAGAAGATTCTGTCTCTGTCTTCTTTATACCCTTGCATAAGGTATTTATACACATTGATAAGATCCCCTTGAGCCTTCTCTTCTCTAGGCTAGGCAATCCCAGCTCTTCCTCACACCAGATGCTCTGATCCCTTAATCATCCATGTCGCCCTTTGCTGTGCAAATGCTGTATCTGTTGGCTACTGATCACTGTCTGTGCTTGAACTAAAAATTATTAAAAAAATCACTTGATTTATAATCAAACCTAACATTATATCAGCACCATGTACAAATGGATCTAAATGCAACATGAGGGAGTAACAACAGGGCTTTTTGTCTCCATTCACTTATCCATTAAGCTATCCTAGACTGGTTCAGACTGTGCTAATTTGGAAACTGAAAAATTTTACAAGTTGTCAACTGGCCCAGTCATTAAAAACTAACAATGATCACCACACAAAGCCTCAGGATTTCAAGCACCGGTCTTGTCTACAGTAACAAACTGCTTATCTGTTTGGCACAACAGTGGTCCTGAAGAGCTGATATGCACTGAAACAAAATGTACTTTGAGCAAAGTAAGTGGTGCATTAAACCAGACTACAATTCCTTTCTTCCTGGCACTGATAAAAGTTCTGCTAGGCATTATTAGTTCCCACACACCTCTGCAATACCCCACACACTGATGGACACTGAAGATCAACAGTCCATAATAGCAAATTACCATTGCCCAGCCTCCAACCCTACAAAAATCCATTCTAGGAATCCACTCCCACTCTTTAGGCAGTACTTAGGGCATCTCATTGACATGAGACACTGGCAAGTTCTTACCACTCGAAATAAGACACTTGCTGCTTGCTTCAGAGAAGTGCTGTCAGAATCCACCTAACCTTACTCAGAGAACCTGGATAAGCTTATTAATGTAAGAACAGCTCATGCGGAACTTTTTCAGCATAAACAGTGATATGATGTCTTGCTTACGTACTCTTGCAAACCTCAGACTACCATCACTTAGCTAAATGCCTGTGAAGTAGATGCTTATGTAGAAGACTGAGAAGAAAGGCAGGTTTTAGCGTTTAACTGAGTAACCATGGCATGAACTGAGCACTGCATTCTGCAAAGTTGCTCATGAGAGAGAACAAATAAGAGCTGGCTGGAAAATATTGATAAAAAATGGTCTGAATTTTCTGATTTATCACCACAGTAGTATTTCAACAAAATGGCACAATTTCAAGAAATTTCTGGCTTCCACTTTTTCCCCAGCAGGCAACCAGGCCTTTGGGAGGCAGAGCACTGCAGGGATGTACAGGTGCTGTTTGATATGGGTGTTTTTAAGGGGTGCCATTGCTGCTCATGTCTGTCAGGCAGATAACTAAGGGGCTGGGAAAGCATTTTGTTCCAAAAGTGCCATTCTCCCATCTTTCCAAAAGGAATCAGGGCATGGTTGAAGCCAATCCTTCTACCCAGTTCTGGGTGGTTTGTGTTTGGCTTGCTTTCTCCTGAATCAGCATAAAAAAATATTTCTGGAAAACAGAACAACTCTTGCAGAAGTAAGAGTATACTTACTGGCTAGCTGCACTGCAAGTGCAGTTAATGCAATCAATACATCATTCCAAAGCAGAATACAGATGATTGGGATTCTGTATAGGTAAGCATGCAGCAAAGGAGGTGAAATAGGTATAGCTAGCCCTTTTTTCTCTCTGTATCTTTGTTGGGGTTTTTTAGTGGGTGAAAACAGTAGCATTCTTACTCTTGATTTTGAGATTGTTTTACTTCTCTATCATTTATCCTCATCTTTAGAGTAAATTTGAAAAATATCGGTTTGAGGAGGATCTTTCTCCTATTGCCCATTCCCAGAATTGGAACAGCACATGGCTCTGAGCTGCTCAGATAAGAGCAGCCTCTAATTACTGGCCCCTTGTCCCAGAGTAAGTCATGATATTTTGTCATGATGTTCAGTAAAGACCAAGCTTTTCACCCATATAATATCACAACCAATTTGGGCCTGCATATCATGGGTTGTGAAAGGGAGATAAAGGTATGTAACAGGAACTTGTCTCATTTGAAGCCTTCTGTCACTTTCCTCTGGCCTCCTGCTATCCCAATTTCTCCTGATTCCATGATGCAACCAAGCTATTTTATTTGTAAGGACTCTTTCCTGAAGAACTACTGGATAACAAAAGTCCACTTCTACTTCTATTCCAGTCAGTCAACCATCTCAGGTAGAAATGAATTATGTACTTCAGATCTCTATAGTTATTTACATGCATATACAGTTATATATACCCTCCTGCCCATGGATTGTGTTACACTGAAGGGAGCAGTACTGATTAACTTCTGTTTTATTTTGGATGCCACAGACTGAAAATACTTGGCTGGAGTTTATGCTTGTGTATGGATGGTTGTTGGATCTTAACTCATCAGGAACAGCAGATTGTATTACTGACCTCAATATTAATTAGGTGTTCTGTGCATTGATAGACTAGGAAAGGCAAATAAGCTTTCCAACTCCTTACGTTTCATTAGAGGGTGAAGGCAGCCAGAATATAAAGTACAGGGTAGGAGTTAATTTCAATCTTAATGTCAATTTAATGTCATGTCTGTTCCTACCTATATCAAAACAAAAAGATATCTTTAATAAAACTAACTACAATTAAAAGTGTAACCTACAACAGCATAAAATATTTTGGCGGATTCATTTTATGGCAGTTTTTGCTACTCATTTTTAATAGGTCAATGAGATGAAATTTCCCCCATATGCTTCATTATTTCCCCAGTTTTAAAAATATTTTTTAATTAGAGTGATTAGCTAATCAATACTCATTATATTCCTATTAGGAATAAAGGTCTCGTATCCACAAGAGAAAATTAGTTGGAGTGACTCAGATCCTTGTAGGTACAGAATCATCAATGCTCTTCGTGTTTGAGTCAAAGTGAGAGGTCATGCTGCCAGCCTCATGCTCAGACTACTAGGCCGTGCATGACTGTATCTCTACAGAACAGTTTACATCAGGAAACATAATTTTTCTTTATCCTTCTACATATCTCTTATTGACCAATTCCATCTTGGATTTCTAGAACTTCTAATTGCTACATTTAATTACTCTTCTTTCATCCTTTCTCTCACTTATACTTGTTAGTTGTCCAGCATACAAACTATCTATCTGACCTGTTTGGAAAGATGAATTGTTATCAGTCCTGATCCTCTAAGAAACAAAAAAAAAAAAAA
>BOSO01026360.1:0-15210 GCA_018403395.1 Gorsachius goisagi | reverse complement strand
GGGGCCTCCACCCCCTCTCGGGGCAACCCCTGCCAGGGTTTCACCACCCCCACTGTAAAGAATTTCTTAGATCCAGTCTAAGCCTACCCTGGTGGCTTGAATTTCCCCTCACAGTTCCCTTTAAACAAAGACGTTTTGGGTCATCCTGCACAGCAAAGACCTGCCAATTAGTATTCTAATGATGTAGCTCATTAGCCTTATCTCTGTACCCCTGTGAAGAAAAGCATTTACGACCCCTTTCAGGATGCATGAACATCTCTGTACAGGAGGCAGCTGATAGAACATTACAGGAGAATTTAAGCTCCAGTAGCTCATCATCTCCCCTGTGGATCGTTTCTGGAAAAATGTGCTGCTGACCTTAAAAAAACCCAACCTCTTCTGACAACTAAAGCACACCAGTAGAAAAGCAATTTGATCATGGGATCAATGCATGAAGCAATTTAAAGAAAAGTAATTACCTACAAACCAAACGGGCTGCCGTGGAGAGATCCAGCACCGGTGTGGAGGAAGGTGAGCCCAGCGGGAGCTCTGCAGGCGTTCGCCGGGAGCAATGCCACCCGCCTGACGGCGGTGCCCACCCGCCCGAAATACCCTCACTTAAACAACAAAGGTCAGATTCTGAAGATTAGAAGTTGGTATTTCTAATTGCTGCCTGCCTTAGGAAATACCTTGTGTACCCTTCCTTGGAAATGTGAAGAGCACTTCTATAAAGAATTTATACTGATGTACGAAACACAAGGGCTAGAGGATCTGAAAAGACATGGGCGATTGTCCGAAATCCTTGACCGTGCTGAGCCTAGAGCTGGCTCACTGCCTGAGAGTGCTGGGGGCAGAGGCGTCCCCCCCCGCTCCTGGAGCACGTGCTATTCCACGAATGCCAACAAAACATGGCAACCACCTTTTAGACTGAGGTCTTCCCTCCATCCTACTGTCACTGAAAAAATGTAAATCAACTTCTTTTCATATTCGTATTTGAAAAATTTTAATTAAGATTAAAATAATTAAGACTGTAGTTACAGGTACTATCTTCTATTACCAACAGGAAGCCTTACGGTCATGAATCAAACTGGATCGCTGCCCCGGTGTGATCCTTCTTCACAGAGGGAATATCTCTTTGTAAGGGTGAGCACAGGACCTATTTTACCTCGCTGGGTAAAAACTGTCTGGATGGCCGGGCCCAAAGGGTGGTGGTGAACGGAGTTAAATCCAGTTGGCGGCTGGTCACAAGCAAAAGAGAAACCAAAAAGGGGAAATCATCCTCTGAAACCCAACAGCATCATGTCCTGAGCAATCCCAACCCTGGGACAGGTTTCCTTCTGACGATACGCAGGGGCTCAGGGGGTTGCACCTGAAGCCATAAAGCCTTTTGGCCGGGTATATGAAATGTGAGTCTACTGCTGGGGCGTGACTCCCAACGTTCATCCAGGATTTGACTGAATATGTCCTTAGACGCGTGCCGCTGCGTTCCTACAGTACGTGCGATTGAGTACAAGCTTGTCCATCAAGTAGAGATTTCCCTCATGGAAACCTGGGCTTCAGCATGTTTCAGATGATATTTCTTTGAATAAACAAATATCAAATACATTTATAATAATTGCTGGCTTTTTAATTAAACTAAGGTTTAAAAAAAAAGGGAAAAACATAAAAATTGGGGATGTTCAAGCCCTTCTATCAAGAAAAAATTCTCTTAGCTTAACTGACAACTTATTTATCCGGAAATGTGTGAGTGCTACCTATTCCTGGGAGGCTCCAATCTCCAGCACGACTCCAGCAGCTAAGGTAAGTGCCTAAAGCAACCCCCTAGAATTGCTTAAAACATGAAACCAGCCCAGCAAGCAGCAGCTTCTCTCCCTCCAGCACCCGCTGTTTCCAGTTTCCTTTTGCCTGCAGCACCCTCCACTGGCTGCTCCTGCCGATGGGTTTCTCTACAATTTGGCCCCCGGAGCCCCCCGCTCCGCCGAGCCCCCCTCGGTAGGGCTGGCTGTGGGTGAGCTGGGCTCCGGCTGCGGGTGAACAAGTCCAGCCCAACAGGAGCGCTTCATCTGGCAGTGAAATTTAAATTTGGTGCATAATTAATGCATACATTTGGTGCGTAAATAATACTTTTATAAAATACTTGAAACTGCAACTGCCTCTGTGCCTGCACATATATATGTTTATCCAAACACACATATTTGTATCAAAATGCCATTAGAAATATGCCGAGAAGTTACGCAGTTATGAACCAAGAAAAGCCAGAAAAAAGGCACTTGTCGTACCTCGTGGTGGTGCCAACTCTGACGCCACGCTCCTACCTTGCCCCAGCACCCTCTGTCGCTCGCAGCCTGTGATCCCTATTCAGTACTTCTCCCTTCCTTTCCCATTTCCCCGGAGCGCATTCCAGCACATCCCCAGTTGCACAGAACACCCCGCTGGGAAATGCTGGGGCTCAGCCCCCGCAGCCTCCTCCTCCTCCTCCCATGGCCGGGAGATCGTGCCATGGTGCGATTCCCGCTGCCCATCAGCACTGCTGCAACACGGACACGTAGGCGTGCTCAGGGTATAATAATGGTTTTATCCTGCAAGTCTCTAATGATAAGTGCACATTAAGATATGTCAACTCAGAGTCCATAGGTTTGCCAACCCCATGTGTGAGCGCTTGATTTTTGCTTTAGCAAGTGTCCGAAATGCCTCCACGTAGCAAGGTGGAGCGGTCTGAGACCTGGAGGTTAACCACCCTCCTGCCCACGCTCCCGGGAAGGCCCACGCCACGTCTCATGGGAAGGACAGGCTCAGGTACATCTTTCTTCTTCGTTTCAGTTTGCCATCTTTGTAAATCTGTTTTTAAAAAGCACTCCCATTTCCTGAGTTAAATTATTTCCCTCCCTTGACTGCATGAAGGTTCTTTTTTTGGGTTACTAAATGCATAGGTCTCATTGATCTTGCTGCCTAGGTAGCACCAGCCCCTCGGCGACTGGCAGGACACGGACAGACACAAAGGATTTGGACCCCTCTCTAAAAACTAGCGGGGCTGAGATGTACAGCTGCAAGGTTTGAAGAACAGTGGGCGTCATGGAATCTAACCCTGAGCACAGATTGCCTCAGCGAGCACCACGGAAGGGGAATCATTCCTAAGAGTCCCCGTATGCGTCCCTCTGTATGTAGGCATCCTCTGGCTGATGGGTTTTAAAAGCAGCGATCGTCTCTACAGAAGCAAATCGAGAATCTGCAAACACCCTAAGACCCGAGAGGCGCTCAAACTCAGATTTGAGAGGCATCCTGCTTAGAAAACTATTTGGGGAAGGGAAAAAAAAAAGAAGGAACTGGGTGGGATGATGTAGAGAGAGACAATTCCTCCTTTAAAGCAGAAGCAAGTCCTGTGCGAAGCACGAGGTGTAAGAAGCGTAACGTTAACAGGCATGGGGACAGCCCCAACAAAACTGAAAAAAGAAAGGGCCTCCAAGCAGCGCCGTGAGAGCTCCCCTCTGCCTGTCGGTGCGCCTGTTGGCCGAGCTGTCCTGAGCATTTCCCACAGGAGGGACTGGAAAACAAGAGTTCTACTCCAGGTTGTTATTTTTTGGGGGGGATTTGAGTATTTTCCCTCACTTGGGGAGAGAGGTAACAGAGTCCAGCAAGCAGCCGCCTTCCTGGGCATGACAAACTCCCCCAGGCTGTGGTGGCAGTGATTTCTCACCACCCGCCTAGCAGGGTTCTGGTCCCCTGCTCAACGTCCCTAGATTCTTAAATATTCTTGAAAAAAAGACAGCTCCAGGCAGTGCTAGGGTAATGGCTGCTACCATCCCCGTCACGTTTGCCAGCCAAGTAACTCATTACCAGTGTAAATTGGAAAAAAAAGGAAGCAAAATTGTGAATTAAAAATAGTTTTCTGAATACTATTTGTCTTTTCAATCCAAAATGTAAATTATTGTCATCTATTGTATTTAGTACATCCATTTGAAAGTAGGATGGCTGCTTGCTGCTCATACAAATTTGACGATGCTTTTCGTTATCCACCGAGCACTTTTTTGTTAAGGACGACCCCTGATCTAAAGAGATAAAGCTAGCACTTGCGATTATATCATACTGAAATTCAATACCTAAATTACTAAAGTAAAAGAGAGAGAGATAAACCAATAAAGCTTACGTAAAGTCTTGGGTCATTTCAAAATTTTCTCTGCATTACCATCAGAAACATTTTAACTTGAGCAAGAGGGACTAACAGCCATGTAAAGGAAGTTACAGAGTATATATAGTGAGATATATATTGATATAATAAATATGAGATACATAAATATGATATAAATAAATATAATATTAATATGAGCTAATAAATCTTACGTAAACTGGTTTCCAGTTACTCATCTTACCTGTCAGGAGCTCTGGTTTTGCTTCCCGCCTCGTGCTTCCAAGGGACAGGCAGCTCCCACCCGCATCCCGCGCCTCGGGGACATTCGTGGAAAGCTGCGGACAGGAGCTCGTTCTGGCCCTTCCTGCGCTCGGCTGCAGTCCCCATTCGGTGACCCACACTGGTGGGATGTCTTCTGGATTTTCCCTCCTTCTCCCGTTTTTCTAGAGGATCCACTTTTCCTCCCCAGCTCCTGTGCCAGCCGCCTGGACTCGGGCTCCATGGTACTTGTGCTCCCTTGCCTCAAGGCGACAAAATCTTCTGTTCCCTTTGCCACCTCTCCCAGCCCGGAGCGTGCGGATCAGGGGTAAGGTGTTTTCCGTTTGCTCTTTTCCATGTTGAACTTTTTGTTGGGACAACGTTAAGTCTTTTGTCATCATTTGGGGACAGCAAATTACAAATTATTGTGCCGTTTTTCTCATCGTGCTGCGGGCCACGGTCTACTGAAAACTCCCCCCAAAATTACAACTTGATTTCTTGAAGGGTTCAAACATAGCTTCGTGTTTTTCCCTAAAGCTGGGCTTGCAGGATATTCAGCCAACCATCGGACATACCCTGTGTTACGAAGAAATACCTTGGAACAAACCCACTTCATTTTCATTCACATTTATCCTTTCGTGAGTTACTCCTCCGGAACTCTTCCTCAAATCTCCTTTCAAGACAGATTTTTAAATAACTATGAATAACAAATATAAATGCGGACATATAAAACAGGACACGGTCACTTCTACAGAGAAGCAATTTGCTACCTGCTTGGCAGGGAACCAAGATATATTCAGTTTATCTGAATTAGTATAGCGCTCCTCACGTAAAGCTGCGAGCTATCTCGAGCAGCAGAGCCAGGACTTCCACTGAAAGTTAGCTCGAGCGGCAGAGCCAGGGCTCTGGCAAGGAGCCTGCCGTTGTAGGAGAGGGAGGGGGTTTTTGGCTTTGCTTTTTTTGTCAGCTTAGTTCTAGCTT
Organism: Gorsachius goisagi; assembly: GCA_018403395.1. Lineage (NCBI taxonomy): Eukaryota > Metazoa > Chordata > Aves > Pelecaniformes > Ardeidae > Gorsachius > Gorsachius goisagi. The sequence continues at coordinate 9,866 of BOSO01026360.1, read as the reverse complement.
TTCAAAACGCTCGCTCAGAGGTTTCGGTGGTGCAGACGCCACCCGTGCAGAGATTTCCACGTACCCTAGTTCAGCTTCAGTCTGAAGGGGTCAGAAAGATTGCATCTTCCACCACCAGTAGCAAAGTATGAGAGATATTTGGGGGGGTTGAAACGGCAATGTCTCTTTTTCTGTCTTGGTCATCAGTGCTGTTGTCCTGTTAATAACAGTAGAAGTGATTCTAGCTTCCTCAGTGGGCTGAAACGAGAAAAAGATGTAAAAACATGGATCAAACAAAAGTATATCTGGGCAAAACCAACATGCATGAAATTTCCGTAAAGTTTGTACTTATAGCTATCTGCTTGACTTGTGCGACGGATGAAAAAGGGTTTGTGCTGTATTCCCTTGACTTTGATGACGAATAGGGCAAGTTGCCCTCAACGCCACCCGTGACATGGTAATTTCCACCACCTCTGGAGGCGCAAACAGGTCAGGATTTTATCTCCTGTTTACATGGGAAGAAGCGTGGGGTTGGGCAGGATCTAGGGCCCTAAGGCGGGATGCCAGGAGAAACGAATTTATAGCGGACGTGCTCCCCTCACAAACCATTCCATTTTTTTAGCCTGGAGACAGGACAAGCTAATGCAAGGGGTTTAGTCCAGCTGTGAGCCTGTCAGCTGAGCTGTGCAGGGAGAAGGGCTGTGGCTGTAGACATTTCCATCTTCAGGTTATTTGGGGCACCCATGAGACCCCCCCAATACTGCTGAAGCCAGAGCAGCAAGGGGAAGGCTCTGATGCTTTCAAGAAGAAGAGGGGAGACCAGAGGTGATCCGAGGGCTTACCTTTTGCCTGTGGCCTGAAGGACTATGACCAAAGAATGAAAGCTAAAGAGAAAAATAAAAACAAAAATAAAAACTGAAAAGGGGAGGGAGGAGAGGAAAAAATGGAAGAGAAGAAAGAGAATAAGAGTTTACAGTGTGTTTGGCTGAGAAATAAGCTGTGGTTACAGACAGAGTGCAACAAAACTCCCAGTTGAAAAGAAATACAAAGCGTGAAGTAAGCTCCGAGGGCTCGAGGCTCAGCTCAGCTCAGCCAGAGCCCAGCAACCCTCGGACTGATGAAAGTTGTCTCCTGCCCCAGCAGAGCCCAGCTCAGTCACAGCCAAGGGCTCAGGAAAAACAGGGAGGAAGAAAATCAGCTGAATTATTCTAATACCTCAGGAAAAAACCCAAACCCCACACTGCTAAGTTTTGGGTTTGCTTTCATGTGAAAGTCCAGCTCCGTCCCTGTTGTACCTGAACATGTTCTCCCGTGGCCATTTCAATAGAAATACGTGGTTTCAGATGAGGGTAATTTTAGGGTAAAATTCAACAGTTATGGCTTGACTGGAGAAAGCTTGATGACATTAACCATAGTGACAGTGACTGCTGTGACGAGGGGAGGAGAGGGAGGAGAGGGAGGAGAGGGAGGAGAGGGAGGAGAGGGAGGAGAGGGAGGAGAGGGAGGAGAGGGAGGAGAGAGGAAGCCTCCTTGTTCCCTCTGGGGAAGGCAGGTCAGTGCAGCCACATGTGAAAATGCTGGAGATGGGAGAGAGAACAGATCCCTGGCTCCTTCCCTGGAGCGCCTGCAGGAGCTCATCCCTCTGCTGCCAAGCAGCTCTCCCTCACTCCTTTCCCGGGGCACATGGACCCCTCCGTCCTTGCCAAGCCCCGTGTTTCAGGCTCTACTGAAGGGTCACAGAAGGAAAGACTCGATTTAAGCTGGTAACCTTTCCTTCCCAGAGGGACTAACGCGGATGCAAAATGGCTTCCTGGAGCGCTCTCCCGTTAGCTCACTGCACTAACACAAACTTTTTATAGGACTGTTTTCTTAGCCAAGGTGAAATGAATATATGGTCATGTGCACAGACAGTAACTGTTTCATCTGCATTACCTTACCTTTTCCTCTAACTCTTTTATTTGTCTTTTTTGGCCTTCAATTCTTTCTTCTAGCTCTTTAATTCTCTGTCAGATTTCAAATAAGAAAATATTTATTAACCAACCAAATACAGATGTACCCAGAAGATGCATTATTTTTGGAGATATAAATTGTATGCGCTGTGCTTCTAAAAAAAAAAATAAATTGGGTTTTAAGTTGTGGATGAGTCCTCCGTGAATGTCACTGTGTGTGACAAGTTTATGAAAATCAGAATGCCCCGTTTGCAGGGACTGTCCAAGGCAAACCAAAACCTGGCCTCGGGACCAGCCACTTCTGGTACAGCTCTAGGAGGAGAGGCTGGTGCTCGCAAACTCGTTACGTTTCCATCTGAGGGACCATCCCACCCCAAATCTCGCCGTGTCTGTGCTCCAGCACCTACCTGCTGTGCGTGCTGAATGAGCTCCATCCTTTCTCGCAGGATTTGGGCGTCCCTCTCCCGGAGCTCGCTCATCACCTGCCGCTTCCATTGCTCTACAGCGCTCTTCAGTTTCTCTTTCTCCTCTTCTGAAAGAAGTTCGGAAATTTTGGCTCCAGCTTCTTGCTGCAGGGCATCATAGAGCATGGCTTCTAATTCCAGAATTTGCTAATCAAAAACAATATAAGGCTGTCAGCTTGACCTTGTCTCTGGCCGGATGAGGATTTTGCAAGGAGCTGAAAATCCTACCCCGGTAAGGTGGTGGGAGCAGTAGGGGGGCTGTGTGCTGAGCCTCCCGCACAGGACAGCGTGGAAAACTCAGTTCAGGGGGTAATACTTCAGGCTGCTTTTATCCCGTGGGGCTCTGAGCAGCACTGGAACTGGGACAGCCCCTGGGCCCAGCCTAGTTGGCCTCAAAAAATATACGGGGTGTCAAATTATCGCTTCTGGAGGTGGGGAGATGGCCATGGGGAGAAAAGGCAGAAAGAAAAAAAATGAAAAGGAAAGGGAAAAGGGGGGAAAGGGAAAAAGGGGGGGGGAAAGGGGGGGAAAGGGGCTCATAAAAGACTCATTTTGTGAGTTACAGATATTTTTTAAAGGCAGTCTCTCAGTTCACCTTTCCCAGCCATTCTGTTTGCAGCAGCAGAGGATATGGCAGCACTGGCTCGTGCTCCTGCCAGAAGGGGGGAACGACTCCCTGTTGGGCGCTCGCAGCATTTTGTAGCAACAAGCTTAGAATGCCGATGTGAAGGTGTTCCCAGCACTTCCCCTGGCAGAGCTGGCAGCTCCAAGAGGCTTTGTGCTCAAGAAAAATAGATCTGGTAGCTGGGCTCTGTTCCCGCTGTCTCAGGCTACAGAGCCTTTACTTCCCTGCATCAGAAAATGTCTCCTGCACAAAGACGGATGTACCCTCCAGATTTACTGAGATACAGAAGTGGGTAGGAAACAGACTGGCAACCTTTCCCCAGGGTCACTGAGCCCGGTATCCTCCAGGGCAGGTGACCTTGCCAGACCATGTCTTCTGCTTCAAAGTCCCAGATGAATGCTATTCCTTCATGCAAGCCAAATCCAAGAAAAAAGCTTTTTCAGCAAGTATGATATCGAGCAAGAGACAAAGCAGTAAATGATAGCACCTTTGCACACCCTCTCCAAAGCTGGAGGTGTCTTGCAGAGCTCTCTGTGGCTTCAGGAGAACATGACAGCAACAAGGTGGTTTGAACCTTGCAGAGCTTTCCATGGCTTCAGGAGAACACAACTGCAACAGGGTGGTTTGAACCTTGCGGAGCTCTCCGTAGCTTCAGGAGAACATGACTGCAACAGGGCGATTTGAACCTTGCAGAGCTCTCTGGCTTCAGGAGAACATGGTTTGAACCTTGCAGAGCTCTCCGTGGCTTCAGGAGAACATGGTTTGAATCTTGCAGAGCTTTCTGTGGCTTCAGGAGAACACGACTGCAACAGGATGGTTTGAACCTTGCGGAGCTCTCCGTAGCTTCAGGAGAACATGACTGCAACAGGGCGATTTGAACCTTGCAGAGCTCTCTGGCTTCAGGAGAACATGGTTTGAACCTTGCAGAGCTCTCCGTAGCTTCAGGAAAACGTGTCTGCTGCAGTGGTGTGGCTTAAACCTCTGGACAGGCCATGTGAAAATGCCATAAGGTGTCCTTTGTGATAATTCAGCTCTGTTCAAAAGTGACAAGTTCTTCCACCGGAGGCTGCTGGTGGTGTTTCCTTAGTGTGTCTTAGCAGAGTCAGGACAGAAGAATACAGGCGTTTACAAGAATAACAACGCCATGGCAGGCGTTACAGATACTGATGACAACTGAAAGACAGCAACCATGGTATCTCTGCGGGGAAGATCAGATCAGATCTCAGAAGAAGATTCTGCTTTCACCTTTAAAAATAATGCCAACATCCCTGCTACCCATAACTGCCTCAGCAAATTGCTATTATTTGAAGCACAGATTTCTGCTGGGCCCTGACCCTCAATTATAGAGCCGTTATCCATCTCTGATTACACTGACGTGTGAAGAGGGAAGAGCGTTGGGAAATTCCTGGTCTCCAGACCAGCAGCAGTGTCAGGAGTCCCTGTGTGAGCCAAGTGCTTCTTGGAGCAAACTCCCCCGCCAGCAACCAAAGGGAGTGAAAACCGTGCAAAAAGCTTAGCGGTTACGGTTGGTAATCTTGTTGGCTGCAGTTAGCGGGGGAAGATTAGCGGCACCTCGTCTCAAGGGGCACAAAGGAAACATGGAAGGGAAACAAATTGTAGTAATCAAAAGAGCTTTTGCCACTCAAATTTTGGGGCAGAACAAAGCTTTCTTGCTGCTTTCAGGCTGCATTTGTGCCTGGGAGTAAAGCCCATGGCTTTACCTGGGGACACTCGCGTGACGCTTTCCAAGACGAGAGGAGAACGCACGTAACCCTCGGTGACTTCTGCATGGGCTGCAACACATTCATTACGCTCGTTCCTTCTCCACGAGCGGCAGAGCCAAGGAGCAGGTAGTTCTTGTTGGACCCTTTGGTGAATTTGGAATCCTGGAACCGGAGATCCACCTGATGGATGGAGAGCGAGTGGCTGGCTGTGAGCCACAGGGGTAATGCCCTAATTGACAGCCACGGCTCCGCGTCTGAGCTCTCCTGCAGACTCCGTGACGTTACCAAGAGTTTCAAGTGATGCCATACAATTTTCCCCACTCTACTGCTGTGGCAAGTTTTCACAAACTCAGATTTATGGATCTGTTTCAGAACTCGCCCAAGACCCAGTGGATCACCTCTCCCAGGGCTCATCATTGAAGATGAATCCTACAGGCTCAGCCTTTGGCTTCACCAAGCTGCTTCTCAGAACAGCTCGAGGCTGCAGGAGATAATCTGGCGTTAGGGCTGAGACCACAGGTAAGGGGCTAGGGGCTCGTGTGCTTTCCAGGGTTTCCACTGTGCATAGACATTGGCTCCAGATATGGCTCAGCATTTGGCAAAATCAGTCTTAAAACTCATCCTTACAGGAACAGAAAGTGTACTGAGCGAAAGCTCCCCCAAATGGCGTGAGGTGCAAGTGGATAACAGGCATCCAGAAAAAGGGCATAAACACTCATTGCTGCTCAGAAAGCATAACCGTGCGCAGGGTGCAAACAGAGCTGAAGGAATGAGATAAACTGCTATGAAAATCTATGTGTTTATGACTTTCATGGCTTATATCGAACTCTAACTGAAGGAAACAAGACAGCTGATGACTGAAGAGATGGCTGAAATGGGTTAGGATCAGCATATGATGAGCCTGACCTAAAAGCAGATTAATTTCCTATTTACAGCATCACGTAATGCCTCCAGCTGTTTTGATTACAGAAGCTGTAATCTAAGATCTAAGGAAATGCCTAGGTCAAAATCTCTATTTTGGAAGGAAAAGACAAATTACTGAAAACATAATTTTCTGATCAGTCGTTCACCAAAACCTCTGCTAAATTACAATTTGTGTTTAATAAATTAGCATTTAGGTCCTAATCCTGCAAGGACCATGCAAAGACAAGGAACTTGGTTCATAAGGGGCCCACTGGTAGCTCAGGGTATGGGTGGTTTGTCCAGAATTCAGCCTGTTTAGTCCTCGGGTCGCCCCAGGACCCTCTGCAGAGAACAGACCACGCTCATTACACAGGGTGAGTTAATCACGGTGGCGGAACTTGGTCAAGGCTGGCTTCCTCACCTTGTGAGCCTGGTCCAGGGACTGTTTCCTGAAGTCGAGCTCATCATCCAGGTAGCCCTTCTGCTTGCTGAACAGCTCCTGGGGACACAAGGAAGCGGCAGTCAGCGCGGCGGCCGGAGCCATGGAGCGACTGCTCCTCCTGTTGCCGCCCCCGCTGCCTCGCTCCCCTCCGCTCTCGGTACCTTCTCGTTCTCAAGATCCAGCATCTTCTGCTGCAGCGCAGACTCCGTCACTTCTATCTGCTGGAGCCACTGTGCACAAAAAGAGAAATCGGGTGCCTAAGCCTAAAGAGCAGAGGCCACACGCCCGCCTATGCGGCGTTCGCTGCGACTGCAGGCTGTGGCAGCGCTGCCCGCAAGGGCTTACTGAGATTCACTGAGTAAAAGAGGAAAAATTAACTTTATCATTACATCCTTTCTTGTATATGTATTGGTGAGGTAAAAAAGCACTATCTCCAGGCCTAGCCATCTACCTTCTAACATAATTTTCTAATTAAGTACCATTTTAAAGTAAGCAATGTCTGTATTGCCTGAATGTTACCCTTACTTTGACAAAACCAGTGTCAGCGTGATTCCGCATGAAGAGTTGGGGCATTTAGTGATGGAACTATCATCTCCATCACCAGTGTCTTTAAGTGAGCTATCCTGAGAGGGCCAGACCCTTTCAGGACGTTTTCATGGCATTTACGGATGGGTGATGCGGTCGCTATTACCTTTTCAGCCAACGTGAGGACTGTCCTTGCTTGTATGACCACTACTTGCTCTTCGTTGGTCAGATTCTGCACCAAAAGCAGAATACAATTACAACAAATCCCAGCGTCTTGTTATCAATCTGCTAATTGGGCTACTGCTGTGTTAAATAAATGTGAAATTAAATATGCTTGAGGAACGATACGCTAAAGCAAGGAAAATTAGTATTGTAATGCAGCACTGATGTAGAAACGATTGTAACCGTTCACACTGAACTGTTTTCATACATACAGGTAATTCTGAAATTCCCGCCTTTACTGGAAAAAAAATAACAAGGTGTTGGCACTGGGTCTGTTCTTCCCCAACAGGGAATAAGCACACAGTTACGCAAGACAAAATCAAGCTCAGCACGATGTGCCTTTAAGAAAAGAAACGCAATCCTGAGTCCTCCGTGTTCCATCACGCACGCAGGAGGTTAAGGCACAATCCTTATTCTGCACAGCCAGAAGTCATCATTTCGGAAAACACTTGTTAAGATGTCAGTTTTCCAATTCACGTTTTGGGGTGTTTTGCTGTTTGGGTTTTTTTTTTAAAATGAAAATACTGAAATGATGTTTTGCATTTCATCCCAAATCTGATTCTTACTCTGGCCACAACTACAGCGGCAGAAGTGAGTCCTTCCCGTTCGGGACCCGTATCGCTCAGATCCAGTCTCCCTGTGTTACCATCCCCACAGGGTAATTAGGTAATTAGGAAGCTAGTACCAAGGGTGGCCATGGTCAACTTCAATTTAACGCACAAGGCTGGGGGCAGTGAAAGCGCTATTGGGCAGGGACGGGAGGAGACCTGTCCTGAGGACCCTTGAAAATTGGCTCTTCCATAAAGGCCAGTCATTCTTTTTCAAACGAATTACGTTATGTCAGAAATGAAACCGCCCACACAGAACATTAACGCCCTGGTTGGGCGGCGAGCAGCTAGAAGTGTCCGCGGTCTTTACAGAAAGGCAAGTGAGAAAAGGATGGAAGCACTTGCACATTGGTGGGACAGGGGTTCACTTTCCCAGACCCTCCCAACAGCCAGACATGACAACGTGCACCCACGGGGCAGAGTCTGCCATCAGTGGCTGAGGTTGTGGTGTGAAACATGTGAAAACAAGAAAAAAAACAAGTGGGAACAACAATCCATCATTGTCTTAAAGCTGTCTGAGGTCAGAACTGCGAACTCCCCCTTGTGTCGCAGCTGGAATTAGCTTCTGGTATGTAACAGGAGAAAAAGAATCGGGAGGCAATAACACCATAGACTGGAGGTCATTAATAGGAATAAAGAAGCCAAGAGGAAAAGAAAGGGAATAGGAAACACAAGAGAAGCCACCACTTTCCCTGTTCCTGTTTGTCTCCACATTGCCTGTTTGGGACGCTGTCCCAAAACGCTCTGCAGGGGACTACCCCGCCATTAATAACACCCTTGAAGACAGCAACGTGCTTCAGCGCCTCCGCTAACTCCTGGCTTGATTTTGTGGGGTGGATCCTGTGGATACCAGAGACTGGGGAGGATGGAGATATGGCGACCCAACTGGTCTAACCGGAGAGGTGGGCAAGAGGTGCTTCCAGGATGCCCCCATGGCCCTGGGGACGGCGTTTTCACTGGTATCCAAACTGTGCAGAGGCACAGGGGAGAGCTGGGGCAGCTCAGGGGGGAGCTGCGAGGACGCTGGGGACCTTTCTGCAGACCCCACGCTCTCCTCTGCCCCTCACGGCCATGGGGGCTCTGTGGCTCTGCTGACAGACGAGAATACAGAAAAAAAATACACAAGGGCATATATATCTTCTCCATACATAACTATTTGTATAATTAATTGCTTCCATTTGCTAAAGGAGAAACGCTTTCAAATTTCTTATTATTTGTTTCTTCTCTTCATGCTGCTATTGTAACTTTTTGTTCAATATCCTGGATGCTATCAAAGATTTATGGGTTATTAGACAAAATTAAAACACAGAGCACCAAAAATGCAAAAGCAAAGCAAATGTGGAGCAAGCAAATAAACAAACCATGTGTGAACAGCAACCAGAAAAAGAAACCCCACTGGAGTTTCAAAATATTTTCCAAATCATTGAAAATTTAAAAGCGATACCATGACGCTGAGATCCTGCATGGCTCTGGTCAGGCGGCGGTCAACAAAATCTTAAAAAGCCAGAAAATGCTCAGCACGTAGCCCAGTGCTTTGATCACAGGGAGGACAGGCTGTGCAGTAGCAAACCAAGAAGGCTTTGCTAACTGAACACGACGACAAATATTTCTCAAAGCATGCACAATTTATTAAAGGAACATACACTTACGGCGTTATCCCCTAAAATGTCCAACTTTTTCATCAGCTCTGCTACTACTATGTCCTAACAAGAGAGAAATGGAAAACGAGGCGTCAGAACAGGGCGTCTGATCTTATTTGGGGCAAGGAAAGTACAGAATGAGAATCCCTTACTGTTACACCTTCTGCCTCGCAGTAGACTTGGAGAGGGCTTTTCCCCTCTGTGAAAGGGCCGTGATGGAAGTTGATGGCAGGCGATCGTCTTTCTCTCTCCTGAAATGACAATAATTGCCTGGTTAACAGTCACGGATGGCAGCTCCACCAGGAACATGGTAAATAGGGTTTGAAAAAGGCTCACTCTGAACACATGCAAAGCAATGCTAGGGCCGAGCGCCTTTATTTTGGGTATATAGGACCCAGAAACCCCTCCTCCTGCACCCTCTGGCTATTGACCCTTGCTGCCAGGAGAGAAGCAGCAGCCATGTCTCTGGCCAGACCATGTACTTTGGGGAGGGTCCTCAGGGCTGGCAGGGAAGACCTCCACCTTGCTGCAAAGCTGGGCAGATGTACGTATTAACAGTGCTCATATTTTCCCACCACGCCGCCTCATTGGGCACTGATCATGACCACGTACCTAGTGTTTTGTCTACATAATGTATTTGAACAAAATGATACACTTACGCCTAGTGTAATATAAATAGCATTTAAATTTTTCTTGTATTTGGCTGCTTTGTTAATCTCTCTTTGGAGGCCCAGAGAGGGGGTGGAGGCCCCATCTCTGGGAACATCCAAGGCCAGGTTGGACGG